>APFE031312153.1:85066-154752 GCA_000404065.3 Pinus taeda | reverse complement strand
GATGACTTATTTTTGTTTTTGTTCTGGGACTGTCCTCGTACAGACAAGGCATCACCATTCTGGCTCTCCATATTTTTCCGTCTCATCTCCTCCGTCAGCAAGGATGGAGACTATTTCATCAAACTGCAAAGCAGTTGTATTGCTACCTATTGCAATAACCAGACTACCCCACGAATCCGGTAGAGAACACAACAAACTGATGCACTTATCTTCATCTGAAATTTTAATATCAACAGATAATAACTGACTTACCACAGTATTAAATGCATTCAGATGCTCTGTCACCGAGACTCCATCTTTCATCCTCAGGTTATACAGCTTTTCTCGTAGGAACAGTTTATTCACCAGAGACTTAAATTGGTACAAAGTCCCTAACTTGTCCCACAAAGCCTTAGTCGTAGCTTCCCCTGATACATTCAGCAATGTTGAATCTAAGACACACAATCGTATTGTGCTCTTTGCCTTCTGACCCAACTTCTTCCATTCTTCATCGGATACTCCCGTTGGTTTAGTACCCGGATCTACCGTGATCCACTGATCTTTATCCACCAACAGGACCTCCATCTTGAGTTTCCATAACTCAAAACTCTGACCATTAAATTTCTCGATCTCTATCTTTATATTGCTCGCCATCTTCTTTCACCACTAGAATCAATCCCGTAGATCTCCCACTAAAGAAGGTCTACCACAGTCCCGAGCGAAACCCCTCAGCAACAAAGGCGTCCCCTTGAAGCCAAAATAGCTCTGATACCAAATGTAGGTTTTAACCCTGTACAAAAATTACCTGCATACGAATTCTAAAACACAGAAAATAAACAATGCGAGAGCATAACACATAAAACAAATATACACAGAGATTTTCCCCAGGATCCCAAAACCGGGACTACCAGCTTGATTTTTCATTGTGTTCCTTTCAATGTTACAATACATATTTATACATGCTGAAACATCCAATACCATGGACCGAAAACCATCGCGTCCAAAACCATGGACCGAAAACTATCGCATCCAAAACCATGTGCGAAAAACCATGCACAAAACCATAAGTAGGTCCGCCAAACTTAATATAAGGTCCAAAAAAAATTTCCCCAGGGCGCTGCCGCAGGCCCTGTAGCTGCACAATCAGCGCAACGAAGGGGGGGCTCACCCCCCCTCTAACCCCCAATGAACTACGTGGGTAGTCGTGGAAAGAATATAACACAACCCAACAGAACAAATTTCGATAAAGAAATCCATGCTGAAAAGATATATATTGTATATAAGTAATTGATAGTAGAAAATATAATAATGAGAGTACAATTAGGGTCTTGTATATATACCTAAGTGGGAGTGTCCATTCATAAAGACTTGCGTCCCTTGGAACATGTCCTTTCACTATTTATATTTATTTTATACATATTTATATTCGTAACACTTTGCTAACAGCTAGTCGCATCCTATTAAAATTATATTTTATGAATTGTAATCTACATGTTGGAAACTTAGTTGACTCAAGAGAAAATAGTTTTATATTACAATGAGTTTGCCTAAAAAGGTGAGACGAATTGCCTTACTCAAGCCAAGAAATTCCAACGATCCTCTTGTTAATTGCCCTGAAAGTCAAAACATGAAGAATAGTAACCATATTTTCCACAACATTCCTCTAGAAGACTCAAGCCTTGACTTTGCAACAACTATATTTTTGCCCACAACTTTATCTCCTCGGTCCAAGACACCTTCAACTTCCTCGACTTTTCTAACAGTTATCTAATCAATTCCTTGACTTTTCATGCAGAGTAAGTTGAGCTTTTCACCACCTTTTTAAATCTTTGATGCCTAGTTGAGTTGGCCAAGTGTTCCACGTCATCTGTGTACTAGCTAAGTTGTAACATGTAGTATGTCCTATTAACTCCAAAAGTCTATTGCACTGCCACATAATCTCAACTAATGCCACCTCCTCAACCTTGAAACATGGATCTCTAACGCCCTCGAGAATGTGCGAAAGCTAACACATGGGTTTTGTTCCTCATAATGAGTAGATCACTTCGGATGTAATGCATGTCCAAATTAGCTCAACACTCCACCTATTTTTCCACATGGAACCATAAGGTACTTGTTGGCAAGCATTGACCAGTAATATCTTAAGCATGCCTTTATGAAATGGAAAAATTCCACCTGGCATGGCATCCTCTCATCAAGCTTGCAATCTAAAACCCTGTTGACTACCATGTCTGAGGGATACTACACCAAATCCAAGGTGACCTACATACTTAATAGAGTCATAACCATGTGGAAAGACATAGGTGCTCCCAACATGGGTTGTACTAGCCCCTACACTGGTGATCACCCCTGCAAAAGAAAGATTCCTCTGAAACCATGAGTCCTCATATAAGTCCATCAAAGATCCTCCAATCCTATCTAGGACGAAAGGAACAGAGATAAACTCAAAGGGACCGACCATGGTCCAACCAACAAGGTCTAAGATACCTAATACAGGGGCTTACATGGTTGTTACATGGCCTTAACTTGTGACCTTGAATTACAATGGTGTGAAAAATGTTGCATGAATATATAAGTGCCCGTGCTAGTATATGTTGAAGAATGTAACTAGGTTAGGTCTTCATAAATTGTATGAGCCATAATGAAATGTATTTATCAAAAGAAAGAAAAAGAAATTATTATTATTATTATGACTTATTAAAGCATGGGTTTCATGCTTGGGTCATCATGTTATAGGTCAAAGTCCCTATTTAGGACTTCTTGGTATTATATGAAGTCATTAGAGTCATTTTCCTTTTAATGAGACCCTTCTTGGGCTTTTGAATCATGTAAAAGGAATTATTATTGAGTAAAATAAGTCATTTGTCACCTCCACACCAAGTTAGCCCTTACTTGATCAAGTCAGCCTACACAAGGATAATTCGAACTCCAGAAGCTGCTATAAATAAGGGCAATTCGATTCATTTGAGGACACACACTCACAATTGTGAAAATTCGAAAATCCTCACCCGAATCTACCACTACAACAACTGATTAAACTTCTATCTGTTAATAACTGAAACAAATTACTTACTGTTTCCTACAGCAATTATCGAAGCTAATACAACTGCACCCTTCTCTTAATTAATTAATTTGCCCAAAACAAGAACAGAGCAATAGAGAAAAAAATCCACACGTGACAATATTTTTTGAACAAATGTCCCTCGAAAAAACCAATGCGGGAAAACTGGTGCAGTAGCTCTAAGGGTTTTTATTATTATGCAGTAATTTATTGAATACAACTCTGGATGCCCTCCCAGCAATACAGTTACAGAGAAAATAAACTGGCAGAAAAACTTAGTAAGATTACCTCACTCTACCTTAAACGTCCCGGCTGCTCCGATAGCTGAACCAACTGTCCTCGGCTATCTCTGTGTTGGCCCTACGTAGGCTCTGCGTCAGCTCAACTGGGAAACTTCTTGATTTCTGGAGTAGTTTCTAGCCCTCCCAGCTCATAAATGTCAGCTCCTCGACAAAACTCGGTTTTCTACTCTAGATGATTATGTTGTCTCTGCCTGAGCCCTTTTGGCTCAGCATCATGCTTTGCGTGGGCCCTTATGACCCAACGTCAACCATTTTGATGTCTCTCTGCTTCTCTCTGCTGTGTATCCTGGGTTCTGGAGAAGATACTCCAACCCAACTATCCCTACCCCTCACTGCAACAACTCACTATCGAAATTCTCCCCCTAGGTCCTCTACTCTACTTCAGAAAATCGAACTTTTGAACTTTCTGTGTCTTTCCAAGCGACCCTCAAGCCTCCTTAAATAATCTCCTTGTTGACATTCAACGACCCAAATTAGAAGTTAATCAATGGCTAAGATCATTTCTACTTGATCCTCGTCTTCTTCTAGAAGTTACACCCACAGTTTATATTAATACCCTTTAATTATTTTATTTTCCTAAGTTTAGACTTAGGGTCTCTTTAAAAATAATTAATTATTTTAATAAAACTATTTATGGGTGGAATTTCCCAAAACGCTTTTTGGGTTCTTTGGAATACATGTGCCCAAGCCTCCCTACAAAATTTGAGACTTAAAGCACATCCGATGCTACCAAAAATCAACAAGAAGTTTGATATTCTGTTGGGTCGAAATTCTGCTACTGAGTCGAAGTTTTGTTGCCGAGTCGAAAGTTCTGCTATTGGGTCGAAGATCTGTTACTGGGGAGATCAAAATTTTGTTGCTGCAAGATTGAAGTGGTAGGTCGAAGTTGTTACTGGAAGGTTATCATCTGCAGAAGAAAGGAAGGGTTGACTTGATGATTGGAGGAAGTCTGTGTCTAGGTCAAGGAGTCTTGGATCATCTCATGAAACTAATAAAGGAAGAGTTGTTGACTGGGTTTTCCCTAGATAGGGGGTTTTCCCTAGCTATCCACCTACATCTAGTGTCTTTGATCTTCATGTTATGGTCTTTGGTAATTGCTTAATGAACTAAGTTAAAAGAAGAACAAGAAAGTTAATAAGAACATAAGAATAACACAAGTAATTATCAACATAAAGAAAATCTTTCTGCCTTTCTGATTTTCTAACATGGAATCAGAGCTAAGGTGAAGAAGAAGGAAAAAGGCAGCCTGAAGATCTATCAAAAGGAGAATATGGAGTTTGTAAAAAGTTTGAATAAGGGAGAAGGATCATCTAAAAATTCAAGCTTACTATCTTCAAGAACAATGTCTAACTCAATGAAGGGAGAAAAAAATTAGAAGGGCATCAAATTATAGGGCATGGAAAAAGAGGATAGATCTCATCCTCGAGAAGAGTCTTATCTAGTCAAAGGAAAAGTAAAGAAGCCTACAAATGAATCAAGTGATGCAGAAAAGGAAAAGTTCAGAGAAACAGATATTGGCCATGACCCTAATGGTGGATGGAATAAAGGACAACTTCATCCCATATATATCCAACATAGATTTTGCTCAAGAAATGTATGAGGCCTTATCCAAATTGTTCACAATAAAAAATCTTTGTCAAATTGTAAATCTTAAGAATGAACTAAGAACTATGAAAATGACAAAGGAGGACACTGTGGCATCATTCTTTGTAAGAATAGCTAGAATCAGAGATGAACTCTAGGCAGTGGATGAAATAGTACCTAAAAAGGAGCTTGTAATCAATGCACTTCTAGGATTACCAACATCTTGGAGTGCCTTTTCGTATCAATAGTTGGAAGGAAACTACTACATTCAAATAGTTATGGAATGCATGTAGTCAAGAAGAAGTCAGAATTTCATTAGTAAGCAACAAAGAGAATGAAGAAGAGAAAATTACAAATGCATATTCTGCTCATCACAAGAACAAAGGAACCTTCAAGAAGTCTAAAGGTTCTAGAAGGAAGGTAGACCTATCCAAGATAGAATGCTACAATTGTCACAAGATGGGTCACTATAGAAATGATTGTCCTAACAATCCAAGAAATAAAAAGAGAAACAGGGATCAAGCAAATGTTGTCGAAGAAGGATCTCCAAAGAAGAACAAGACTGATGAATGGGAAAAAAGGACTTGTACTACTAAGTCCCTCTACTCTAAGTTTTTGAATTGTTTTCCTTTGTACTTCGATTTTTAATACTTATAGGTTTAACATGCTTTGGAAAAAAAAAATTGAGCTGCTTTGTTAAAGTTATAGGTATCCCTCGACATTGGATTAAAAGGGAGCCCTCACCATTTTTCCAAATAGAAGTATCTTACCCCTTGCATTATCTTTTATATTTGGTTTTTCCTTTTCATATCTAAATGTGTTTGTATTAGATGCTAATAACATTTCTTTCATATTTTCCTTGTTTAGGAAAAGCTTATTGATATGCTCAACGGTTATGGAGACCATAAGCTTTGTTCTCTTCAAGATAAAGGTATATTCATTCATTATAATAAAACTGCTTTACATTACTTACAAGCTCTGAAACCGGATTCGTTCTTTTTTGGCCACGTGTCCAAATCCTGCGAATCAGATTCGATTCGCCCTAAATCGTGTCCAAATTTTGTGACACGTCGTGTCCTTTTGGACACGATCAATTTTGGACATGAATCCGGCAAATCGGGACCCGTGGGCCAATAAAAGGGCAAAATTGTTCATTTTTTTATCATTTTGTGTCATTCATTTTGCAAGAAGTGAGTTGTGGGTTTGTTGTTAGAAGTTTGGAGCAAGGAACCAAGGGTTTGGAGCATTTTCAAGGAGATTCAAGCAACAAGTAAGTGCATTTCCTCTCTGTTTTTTGCATTTGTATTATAGCAGTTTGTATATGCATTTCTTTTACAGATTTGTGCATGTTTTGTTTTTTTTTTTTTTTTTACAGTATTCATGGCTCAATCAAGGGCAGCAGGTAGGGGGCAAAATAAGGGCCCCTCCTCCCCCAATATCATCAAAGTTGGCTGCAAGTAACATTGAAGGAAGACTTCCTCCTAAAAGTAACATTGAGAAATATCCCTTGTGGAAATATGTCACAAGAGAGGATGGGCCAAGCAACAAGGGGAAGGGAGGAGGCAATGTGAATTGGAGATGCAATTTTTGCCACAATACTTTCACAAGCACATATTTTCGTGTGAAAGGCCATTTGTTGGCTTTACCAGGTTGTGGAGTTGGAGCTTGTACACAATTTTCTTTACAAAAGAGGAAAGAAATGGAAAAAGAGGTCATTGTTGGTATGGCAAATGTGGCTGCAAAATCAAAAAAAACCAAGAATGATGACCCCCTTCCATTTTTTAGGAAATGCACCACCAAATTTCCATTTGAGAGTTCTATTGGGGGACAAGCAGCAAAAAGAAAGGCAATTTCACTTGGTCCAATGGACAAGATTTTTCAAAAAAAGAAGCGAGAAGAGCTTGATCTCACCATTGAATTTTTTTCAATCAAAACTTCATATCCTTTAATGTTGCATGCTCACCTCTATTTATTGAGATGTGTCGAGCTCTAACTCACGGATCTCCATCATGGTATGTGCCTCCTGGTTCAGAGAAGCTTAGAACCACATTGTTGATGAAGGCAAAAAAAGAGGTGCAAAAAATGCTTGAGCCTATTAAAACATCTTGGCCAACATCTGGGGTTAGCATTGTTTCTGAAGGATGGACAGATCTAGCACAACACCCACTCATCAACTTCATGGTGTCTTCCTTGAATGATCCAGTTTTCTTGAAAGCAGGGGATACACTTGGAGAATACAAGGATGCACAATTTATGAGTGAGTTGTTTATTAAAGTTATTGAAGATGTAGGTGTTGATTCTTGTGTGCAAATCATTACAGATAATGCACCTGTTTGCAAGGTTGTTGGCATGATTGTGGAAGCTGAATATCCACAAGTGTTTTGAGCACCTTGCATTGTCCATTCATTGAACTTAGCACCGAAATCCATTGCTTCTGATGTGCTTTGATTGGTAACATTATTGAGGATGCACGGCATATCCATAACTTTGTGCAAAACCATACAAATGCTCTCACTATCAACAAGGAGTACAACCATCTATCATTGTTGAAGATTGTTGATACATGGTTTGCCTCTTCATTCATCATGTTGAAGAGGTTCAGGGAGGTCAAGACCGCTCTTGGGGCCATGGTTATTTTTGAGTTTTGGTCTTTTTGTAAAAAGACAGATCAACTAGCCTCTAAAAGAGTGAAGGACACAGAGTGCTAGATGATGCTTGGTGGGTGAGGGAAGATCTAATTATTCAGATCATGGACCCTATCATTTCTTTGCTTCGATTTGCAGATACAGACAAACCCATCCTAGGAGAGGTTTATGAGGGATGGGATTCCATGATTCAGTGAGATTGTGAGGAGCATTATTCTACAGAGTGAGTGCCCCGAGTATGAGACATCACCAGAGGCCTTTTGTGGTACTATACAAGATATTCTTGTCAGCAGATGGGACAAGAATTGCACACCTTTACATTGTTTGGCTCACTCATTGAACCCAAAATACTACAGCCATCAGTGGTTGAATGGTGGACCTTCCCGCAAATTCCCTCCTCACATGGATGGTGAAATCTCACAGGGGAGGAAAGAAGCATTTAGGCGGGTTTTTCAGGATAGAGAATTGTTTGATGAGGTGGAGGATGCCTTTGCAGAGTTTTCCACTAGCATTGGTCGATTTGTAGGATATGATATGATTAGAGACAAGGGGGCTAACAAGCCCTATTCTTGGTGGGCAAATCATGGAGCAACAAGCCCTCCTCTTCAGCAGTTAACCATGAGGCTCCTCTCTCAGGTGACTTCATCCTCTTGTTGCGAAAGGAATTGAAGCACATATGGGAATTTGTATAGTGTTAAGAAGAGTAGGCTTGAGCAGTCCAGGGCAAAGATAATGGTGTATGTGCACACCAACCTTCATCTTATTTACAGGCAGAGGGAAGATGGTTGAAGGGCAAGACAAAGATGTGGGATGTCTTTCATGATGATATGGGTCTGGACAGCAGTGTTGAGTTGTCGTTGGCCAACATGGATCTCAATGATCCAGTGCTAGAGCCTGTTAGATTTGATGACGGTGATACTGTAGAGGGGTCATCCTCCACACCAACAGATGCAAAGGCGACTATGGATAAAGGGGAGGAGGAGGATGCAGAGGAGAGTAGTCGTGACCATGATGATGAGGACAGTGATGTTGATTCTGATGATGACTATGAGGATTGATGACTCATGAGTCATGGGCTACCTACTGCCTTGAGGCTTGTATACATGTAGTTGTTTTGTATTTTCTATTTCTATTTGCCATTGGCATTGAACTACTTATGTAACACATTTTGATTTTGATGACTTAATGAGAAAACTACAGCTATCAGTGTCTTTATCTTACTATCTTGTCTTTCTCCTATTGGATCATTGATGAATTGAATATGTATTATGATTTATCATTCATGAATTTAGAATTTATGATTCATTGATTTATCATTTATGTGACATGTACTTGAATTTTGTATGTACTATGCATGCTATAATGTTACTTACTTTGTAAACAGTAAAACTTACATCTAGATGAAGATCTATGTTTGAAATCAATGAATTTGTATCATTAATGAGAATTTGTGTAAGAAATATCTAATTTTTAATATATATATATATAACGTATCCTAATGTGTCTTGTTCTGGGGGGTCAACGTGTCTGAATCTAACACTCGAATCCCCGTATCCTACGAATCTTGAATCCCTGTGTCAGGTTACTTAGCTTACAAGTGCTATGTCTAGGACTTTTGAATCATAAAGATTCCTATTTGGGAGATTAATCATTAGATTGAATCTACCCTCATTAAAATCATCATGTTTGTGGAACCCTAAAAGGTTCTCTCTAAAACCCTAATCTAAGGGTATGTCAATGTGAAAAACCCTAGTCTACTTAGGGTTACTGATGAAATCTAGAAAATAATATTCTTTTGATGTTTGGGGTTTTGATGGTAATGTCATGTTTGGAATTTTAGTATTGTCATGGAAACCCTAGCCCTTTAGGGTTGTGTATTCCTAGACCTTGAGGTTTTGGTAAATTAGGGTTTATGAGCAAAACCCTTATATATCCAAAGTAAGCTCCTAGGAATGAAACCCTAGGTGTATGTTTGTCTATCTGATCAAAAACCTAGCCTAATCAAGATCATTATATGTCTGACTTTAAATGCATTGATATTTGTGTCTTGGGTTTACCATCTGGATATTGATATGCTTGTGCATGATCATGAAATCCTAGATATGTATATGTGCTAACCTAATCATTGATGATCATAGATGTAAATTCTAGGTTTTGTAACTAAGCCCTAGTCGACATTTGACATTCTAAGATATGATGTGATGATAAAATCTAAGGTTTACAACAAACCCTGGTAGAAGTTGATCACATTACACTGTGTTGTGATTGGTTTTATTTGTTGACATCTAAGGTTGAGTGTCTCCAAGATGGAATCTAGGGTTTGCATTAAATCCTAGTAGAAGTCTAACATATGAATTCTTAAGTTGTTGGATGCATTGTAGAACTATACTTTTTTGAATTGCTTCTAGGGTTCGCAATATATTATAGTAGAGTATGTCATATCTCTAGAAGAAATATTGAGGCCCTAGATATAATGGGATTGATATGTTGATTGAGTTACTAATGTGATATAGGGGTTATAACCTAACCCGAGCAAGAAGTTGAGGGTTAAAAGTATGTCTCTCTTGTTGATTATGAGCCTAACTAAGTTTAGGTATTTTATGTCTAAAGTCTAATGCTTCCATGATTCTGATATAGTTAAGTTCATGTTATATATTTATATTTGGTTGTACTCATTATATAAGTTGTGAAAGTACATAATCTTCAAGATGTTGAAGATATTCGTAAGTAAAGTTGATTTGATTGATAAGCATGATGAAGGAAGTTATATGAATGATGATGATCAAGATGACTCTGATAAGAAGGATTGAAGCCATGAAATATTCTTTATATCATAGAAAGAAGTTGATCTCCCTAAGTTGAGGGAGCCTAGATAACGGAAAGAGTATATCTCCCAAGTTGCGAGGGAGGGCATATTATAGTCATGATGGATACCTTGAACAATAAATTGGAGAATGTATATTGAGGTGTTGTTGAAAGAAGGAAAACAGGATCCAGTAATAGATTATGTTGTTGTGTGTGAAGTAGGAAAGGAAGTTGTATGATCTTCTGTCAAGTTTTGTTTGGGAAGCCTCTATGTCCTACTGTGATTAATTGAGTCAATCAAGGCAGCATCAAGATGATCGAAAACCTCGAAGGTCAGTGTTTACTTATGTATATTTGAAATTTTGTTACTAATTGGGGTTATGATTGTTTAGGTAAATCTCTCGACGTTTTGAAAGCATGCTTGATGTTACCGATCTGTTTGATCGAGAGAGATTTGTTATCTTGAGGCATTGTGTATGCCTAGGAGGACAATTGGTCGGCCTATATGTTGATGTCTAGTTCACGAGGTAGGGTGGGTGGCATTGGTCATAGAGATCTGACCTTGCATTATGCACCTAGTTCCCTGGGTTGATGGTTAGCAAGTAAGCCTGATGGTACCTAGAGAGGCTAAAAGCTTTAGTCCATCTTAGTCACACCCGGATAGATCTCGTTCCCTGGGTTGATGGTTAGCAAGTAAGCCTGATGGTACCTAGATAGGCTGAAAGCTTTAGTCCATCTTAGTCCCACCCAGATAGATTGCACTGGTCAGGAATCTAGTTCATGGCACTATGAGCACCTAAACTCTTCATGGTTCATGTGTTTTGAGATATTCCATGTACTTGTATATGTATGTATGAATCAAGGTTACTTGGGAGTGGGAGCGGGAGTGACATTTTTAGATGCTCCCGGTTTGGGAGCGAATCCCAGAGCGTTTTATCTATATATATATATATTTTATTTTGATGCATATATATCAACAAAAACATGTAAAATGATGAATTAGATATAAAAAACATAAAAAAGAACATAGATTGAACCATATAACAACAATCATCTAGAAGTTATAATCTTCATCAACCACATTCACAAGTTAGAGTAAGATACAACATATTGAGTCTCATGATTCATCAATCTTCAAGTTTCAAGCTTTCAAAATTCAATATATAACATTTATCATAATTGATCACCAATGTTGTACTTGCAAGTGAAGTGTAACCATTACAACAAAAAATATCTAACATGAAATGAAACAACTTTCAACTTTCACAAAGCACCATATTCATAATTCAATACCAATGAATTATAATTGCCAACTTCAAACTTCAAACTTAAATTGACATATATTGTTTACAAAAAATATCATAATAAATATGAAAGAATCAATAGTTATTAAAACTACTAGAAACTAGAAAAGACAAGGAAATCTATTATCTACAACATCCTCTTGCCACGAGAAATTTCTAATTTCTGAGCAAGTCGTGGTGGTCTTCTAGGAATCTTCTCCCACACAGTCCCACGACCAGAAACAGAAGGCACATGCCCTCCATGTGAGGATGTACATGGAGGCGGCGGCAACAAAGGAACAAGACTTGGAACTCGATCACTGACACTGCTACTGGATGGTGGGGGTGGCATGGCTTCATCTTCATCTCTCATAAGTTTTGCTTCCAGTTCTTCAAGATGTATAGTGTCATCCTCCAAATTATCGTCCTCTAGGTGGTTGTCCCAAATTTTATATGTTGGATCCTCATAAGCCTGATCACAATAATGACTCAACAACCTCAAGTTGTAGTGCACATAAACCAAGCTTTCTGCCCAGTTTTCATTGAGTCTGTTTCTTCTCGCATTATGTATGAAGTTGTAGGTGCTCCAACACCTCTCTGCAGAAGAAGTATTTACAACCTATGAGAGAAATTGTTTTGCCAATTTTGGCAAAATTCCCAAGCGGCCATATGCTTCCCACCATGTGAGAGCATCAAATTTGTCTATATCTTCCATTGCATGGAAAGAACCAAACAAACCAATGCAACTGAAGTATCTACCTAATTCAAGACGTAGATTAGCACATTCCTCCTTGTCAGGTATCAACTTGTCTAATGCTTGCAAAATATCCTGTACATACCTCTTGATCTATATGGGGTTTGACCCTAACCCCACTCCCAGGTGAAAGTTGGCCCAACCAACATGGAGGTAGTATTTTGGCGTAAGGATATACGCCAACGCATGTAGTGGAACATTAAGTTTATTCCACTGTGTACACACACAATTGTGAATTAGTGTATACAAATTGGGATCATATTTTTGAGCAATATCTTTTATTTGCCCCAACATGGTATTCATCTGCTCAAACACCTCCCCAATCACTGGTTTATCTGTATCTGCAAAACGAATCATGTGATAAATGGGCTTGGTGAATTCCAATATTTGCCTCACACGTGCCCAAAACTGACCATCAAGAGCCGTGTCCTCCACCTGTTAAAAACCTTGCTTGTCAGTTGCATTTGTAGCCCTTTCCTTTAATACCTGCTAGTGTGGAGTTGATACCATGCTAGCCAATGACTCTCTTACCTTCAAAAGGCGCCTGAAGGTGAGGTAATAGCTAGCAAATCTAGTCTTTGCAATCTTTAACAGCTCCAATCTTGAATGACTGCGGAAAATCCCATGGGTATTGCTATGATTTGTAATAAATTTTATCACTTGTTTGCCTCTCTTGTACAAATCACCAATCCAATTATATTGTTGGTTTTTGTTCTTAATAATATCATGCATCAAGAGGTTCATTGTGTGAACCAAACACCCAGACCAAAATATTTTGGGGTATTTATCCTCAATAATTGCTCCCACTACCTTACAATTAGCAGCATTATCAGTGATGACTTGGATGACATTGTATGGCCCAATACGTTCAATTGTTTCAAGTAATGGTTCTACAATGTTGATGTCGGTCTTGAACTTGTCTGAGTAATCATATGCTGAAAGAAAGATGGCACCACTAACAGACACGCAAGAACACTTATTAATGGCTTGCCTTTTACAATTTTCCATCCATCAGATACAATGGACACCCCATGCTCAATCCAAGAATTTGTCATTCTACTCAAAGACTGTGATATTTTTGCTTTTTCATGATCAAGTCCAACGGTTCTAGCCTTGTCATACCCAGGGCTCTTGTATCCTTTAGGGGCATCATTTATGGCAAAATCCATTTCATGCCAATAAGGTGAGCGAAGAACATATAATGGTATCCCACATGCATAGAGAAACCAATAAACTTTTGAATCCACATCATTCCTACACCCTTCATCAAGGAAATTTGATATGATTCTATGCCTTAAAGAGATGTTTGGTGACCCTGTGCCTCCATATCCACTGCCATGGGAGGATGTTGAAGGCGTTCTTTGTGCATGTGATTGTGAGCTTAGTTCAAAGAAACCCTTTGATTTTTTAGATTTGTATTGGGCTTCCTCCTCTTCCCTTATGTATTTGGCTCTCTCTGTTGCTGACACACATACACAAGTTTTGGTTCCTATTTGTTTATCTCTATCACATGGCCTTTTCCCACAGAGGTGCTTTCTGGCACAGGTGTATGAACCCTCTGTAATTATTGTTGCAATGGGGGCAGTGAAATTTAGTGGTTGCACCCCCCTTCCCTGCTTTGGGCCTAGTGACATATTTCCACAATGGGGTTTGGTCTTGTTTAGTTTTTCGAGTTGAATCATGTTCACTCTCCTCCAGCTCCTCCTCACCAAGGTACTCCTCTCTGGGGTTTTCATCAAATCCACTATAACCCACTTCTTCATCCCCTTCTTCATGTTCAACCCTCCTTTCTCTACTCTCCAACACCATAATAATCAAAAAAGGAACCAAGAAGAAGAAAATGCCAAGCAATATAACCATGATGTTTGAAATTTAAATTTTTGAATTTGCAAAAAAATGGAATCAGAATGGGAATGGGAAATAGAGAATTTTTTTTTTATTTATTTATTTAGCAATGAACATTAAGAAAAAAAGAAAAAAGAAAAAAAAAATTGCTAGATTAGAGTGTAGATCCTACCTCTTTGGCCTCCAATCCCAAGCTCCAATATCCCCTTGCAAGCTCTTCAAACTCCTCCAAGCTCCTCTCTCACCAAGCTCCTCTCCTTGCTTCAAACTCTCTCCAAAATCTCTTGCTTTCTCAATTGGAATGAAGTGAATAATGGGAGGGGAGAGGGTATATTTATTCCCCTCTCTCCCCTTCCCTCTCTCCCTTTTACCCTCCCTTTCCCCCTCTCCTAAGTCGTCGTCACCTCCCTTTCGACCGCGTGGGCATCGCTTTCCACTGATCGGAAGCGAATTTTCCAACCGGGGAGCGGTCGGGAGCGATCACTCCCCAACCGCTCCCCGAATGGAAAATTCACTCCCCGAGCGACGAGAGCGATGCTCCCAAACTCACTCTTGAAAAAACCAATGAGCGATTTTTTTTGGTCGAGAGCGTGCTCCTGACCTGCTCCCTAGTCGCTCTCGACCGAAACACGGATTGGGCGCGGGATCAAGAGGGAGGGGGGGCCGCTCCCCCGCAACCCTAGTATGAATACCTCCCAAATTAAGAGGGAGTGTTGAAGAATGTAACTAGGTTCGATCTTCATAAATTGTTTGAGTCATAAAGAAACGCATTTATCAAAAGAAAGAAAAATATTCTTTTATTATTATTATTATGACTTATTAAAGCATGGGTTTCATACTTGGGTCATCATGTTATAGGTCAAAGTCCCCATTGAGGACTTCTATGTTTTATATTAAGTCATTAGAGTCATTGTCCATTTAATGAGACCCTTCTTGGACTTTTGAATCATGTAAAAAGAATTATTATTAAGTAAAATAAGTCATTTGCCACCTCCACACCAAGTCGGCCCTTACTTGATCAAGTCGGCCTACACGAGGGTAATTCGAACTCCATAAGAGGCTATAAATAAGGGAAGTTCGATTCATTTGAGACACAAACTCACAAGTTCGATATTTATGAGAGAAGAAGAAATCGAAATTGCGGAAGAAATAGAAGGAGATTTGTTGGAGAAAGAAGATCGAAATTTCTAGGTCATCTCTCTCAAACGTGTGAATTTATTGGGCTATTGCTAGAAGTTCGATGATCTGTTGGGTCGAAGTTCTGCTATTGGGTCAAAATTCCGCTGCTAGGTCGAAAGTTTTGCCACTGGGTCGAAGATCTGTTACTGGGGAGATCGAAATTTTGCTACTGCAAGATCGAAGAACTAGGTCAAAGTTGTTACTAGAAGGTTATCATCTGCAGAAGAAAGGAGGTTGGGATAGAAGAAGAACCCAATGGTAAAAATAACCTCCTCTTGCAATTCTTAATGAACGATCTTGTTCAATGGACCAGCATTGGGAGATTGCTCTTTCTTGCTGGCCTCTTTCTTGCCCCTTTTCTCTGTCTTCTTCTATGCAAATTCTGTACCCCTAAGGGAGAATTGTAATATGACACTAGCATAATGAATTTATGTAACAGGCTTAGACCCTTGGGACCTAGTTACTAAGGAAGTTACTCTAGAGGCTTTTTCCCTTGACTAATTATTTTTTCTTTTTAGCAATAAATAACTAGTCGAGTTCTTTCACCCATAAACTCCAAAGTTGGAGTGTGTCTTAATAATTGGGCCTTGAGAGTGTTTCTAAGTCTAGGGTCAATGTATATTACCATGCTAGGTCATATCCACAGTCTTACAGAAATGCATTAGGTATTTTTAGGAATTTTTAAATAATTAAAATTTTCCTGCAAAACAGAAAATTTTAATTAAATTTGTATATAATAATTAAAAAGTGGCACTAGGAAATGTTTTATGGCATGTGATTACTCAAAATTTATACTCAAAGTACCACCATTATCCTAGTACCCACTTTGGGGTGCAAAAAATAAATATTTCCTCACCAAAATTCACTTTGACTCAAAAGTGAGGAAAAAAGACAAGGAAAATAAAAAATTAATAAACTGGGGACATACTAAGAACATGTTCCCAGTCAAATGAATGCACCAGTATTTAAAAGAGATGACTTGGCATTCAATGTCAGGTCAAATGGATGACATGGTGGCCACCCAAGCACCACGAATTGGCCCCACTAATCAATATAAGTTGGCTGCCTGCTACAGAAAGGGGACGAGTTGGGCCAAATGGAGGGCCAAGTTTACGTGTTTTGGGATCACAAGTTTGCTGACAGTTGGAGGAGTCATGTGGCAGGTCAGTCACAATTCTAGGTGGGAGTTAACTCCTCATGCATCCACCTGTTCATACATACCAGCTTCAAAAGATACTCAGCCGGCTTAGACTTATACACAGGCCCAGATTGGAAAGTGTATGCAGCACAATCTAAACAGTTGTTTGGACACTTGTATATGGCTGAGATAGCATGAAGTTAAGTGTGGAATCAAATTCCCACTCAACTGCTCCTTGTGACACACGTTGAACACTTGGCAGCACACAGGAAATATGCAACATCTCTTGAGATCCATGCAACCACTTAACAATCTTACACAGCCAGCTGCTCCAACCACTTAAGCAACTCGACCTGCATTAGGATTGACACCCTTCGACACTTGTCAGCTCTTTTTTTCTTGGGATTGTCTCCCATTTCTCCTATAAATGTGACCCCATTTGCTCATTGCAAGGAGTGTTGGAAGCTTGAGCTTGGGGAAACTCTGTTACTACTACTTTGTATTTTCTGCATTCAATTAATAAACAAGACTTTGGAGGTCTAATGGTGCAAGATTTGTGTGGTGTGCATTGATCTTATTGGAGGTAACTTGTATGTGTTTTTATGTTGAATTTGCTCTCAATTTTTTGTAGCTTAGGCCCTTGCTAGGGGCAGTATTGCCTAAGGAGAAGGTCATAAGTGTTTATTGCTTTCTTGGTTTACATACATTCAAGTCTTGATTATTACATGCAATTCTCGATTGAATTGCATGTTTTAGCTTGTCATTATGTAAGTAACCACCTAAGCTATTAATGTTGTATTGCAAGACTTGTTCTAGCGCTGTACAGGTTACTCTCTAAGCTTGGAGTTGGCCACATTCACGGTTGAATCAACCGTCTTCAAGCCACTTGCAGTGCACTAATCCCACCACACCAAACGGTCTCCAAAGTGCATCAAAAAGGATCTCAAGAGGGCTTCAAAGATCCCCTAAACTTTCTCCTTCCTTCCTCAATCAAATATCAATATATCTGGGTGCTCTTTCTTGTGCTTTACACTGCAAATCAAGCATCTAAGGCTTCATTAGGACTGTTGTCCTAACAGCAGTCCTCTTTGCTGAGAAACGACCAAGTCCCCTTGGTCTTTCCTTAGCAAACTAGAGTAGAAATTCGTTGGTCTAATTGTAGGATTTTTACTAAGTGTTTGAGCTAACATGTGCTAGATTTTTTAAGGTGTTTTAATCTTATTTTTTACACATTCTACCTTAAATTGTTTGCTGGTTTTTAGCACATTCTCATCATTACAAGGGGAAATGCTAGCGAATTTCATCCAGTATTGAAGATTTGGAACACCCAAAGACAACCTAGAACATTTCTCTTGTAAAAAACTAGTGAATCTTACCACAATAACCTGTCCAACAGCTTCTTGATCCTTTTGATCCTTCAAGGGATCCATTGTAACTCTTTCAATCTCCTTTTCATCCCTTTTTCACAAGCGAGCTCTTTTTCATCTCTTGATTTTGATCCCTTTGTTCACAAGGAATCTAATCAAGCATTGTAATCTTTTCTTAGGAGATAGGGGAAATCACCCTAGGCATCTCCCTTCCCCATTTGGAGATCTTCCTGTGGTCATTTCTTTTTGTGGTTGCTTTGGGTGGCTGGATATTAAAATTTACTTAGAGTAGATAATCACATCATGACATTAGAGTATGTCGCAAATTTCTTTCACTTCATTGCAATCTAGTTTAGTTCCTTTTCCATTTCATTGAAGTAATCTACAGTAGTTTTCCTTTCTTGCTTTAGATTAGTTCTAATATCATTAGTTTCTTTCATTATCTTGCAAATAAACCACCAGCAAGTTCCAATGGCTTGTTGGTTGAAGTAGATTAACTAGGGACCTTTCCTCTTCTATAACTTCTTAGTCTGAGACTGGGGCCCCAGTGAGGATAAGGCCTGAAGAGGAAGTTGATTTCTAACTATGTTTTAATTCCTGCAGTCACACATTTGCATAACTGTTCACTGACACATTGAATCTACCTAAATTCAAGTGAGAACCTAACTTTAACTAAAACGAACCGAGACATTTCAAAAAATTTCAATTTCAGCATTTCTTGTACTTGGTTATTGCCTTTACTTTCAAAGAACTTTCATTCTTTGGGCATTTCCAGGCATTTCTTTCAAGTACATATTTATACAAGCAATCGTCTTTCACTTCAAGCATTTACCTTTTGAGCAGTCAATTTCTAAGCACTTATTTTCCAAGCATTTTACTTTCAAGATATTATCCTTTACTTGGAATATTTACCTTCACGAGTACTTTACATTGGGCACTGGTCTCTACTTGCTATATCTTATGCTTTGAAAGTATTTCATTCATTAACCTTTATTGTTATATCTCTTATGGTGGATGGTTATGGTGATTTATGCTCACTGATTCTAACTACATGATTTGAAGTCTTTTGCTATAATCATCATATTGATAGTTTAATTTATCTTGGTCAACTATAATTAACTCTTAGAACTAATTTTCCTTTTGCTGAAGCTTGTTAAGCCTTTGGTGTCTCATAGTGTCCATCCCCCTTGGCTTCGCTAGGAGTTAGCCTAGATGGAGGAGTTGAGATTTGAGTGACAGCGGCTCAACTTGAGACTTGCCCCCAAACCCACACCAAGTGGAGTTAAAGATTTTCTCCACGTTAACCCACATGTGGATTTACGCGGCAACAGGTAGGATATATCGACCAACTGTCAATGCAAATTCGGAGGTTAGCAGCTCTTCATTGTCAACAGGAAATGGACCCTCCAAGGCTTCAGTGCATACTCCAGGTACCTCTGGTCAAGACATTTCCCTAGGGTTCCTAAGAGGGATCCTCTTTCTTCCAAGACTCCCAGTGTTGTATCTTCTTTTGTTCTTTGATGAAAGATTGTAGACTCTAGGTCTTTGATGTCAAATGATAGATATATTTTCCTTTAGGAGCTGCACTTGCACTCCCATTATTGATTCTAATGTACCTAGCAGTCCCTTTCACCTATTTACCAGTGTTGCGAACATCAATTTAATCGCGAAATCACGATTTTTTGGCCTTGCCGATGTTTGCAGATTTTTACCGATATTTTGATGGTATCTTAATTACGATTTCTTGGTTTTCCGAACCCTTGCCGATTTTATCCTGATGCCGATATTTGCAGCATTGCTATTTATGATCACTTTTGGACACTAATAAAATTATCTTATCTTATCTTACACATTGAATTCATTCATGGCCCCCATAACATTACAGCAGTACTGTTTGTGACTAGTGGTGATAACAGGTATGCCAAGCATGTAATGTTGGACAGTTGCAGACTTTGAATTTCTGTTCAGAACTAACATCTATGAATGCCAAAAACTAAGACACGATAATCAAAGGATTTGGGGAAAAGAAGCCTGTTTCAATAGGGAAATCCATATTGCAAGCAAGAAACTTGAGGAAAATAAGACTCAAATGATCTTGCCCAGCTACTCCAATAAATAAGCAACAGGGACAAATAGCTGCCTGAAATAGCACACTAACTGAAATGGGTAAAAAACTGTCATTTTATTCCATCATCTATTGTTTTTGAGCCTCTACACTATCAATGGGGAGTGCAAATCTTTTCTAAATTACTAAATTTACTGCTATAATTTTTTGGCCTTGCAGAAATGGTAACAGATTCTATTTTTTCTTCATGAATCAAAGTTCAGACTCTCAAGTTTTCCTATCCCTTTTACAACTACGCTCACAACATCCTTGATTCTTGAATCATAAGAAATGGACTGCTGCAGAACAATGTCTAAAAGAACCCTCACCAGAGATCCATCAAGCAAAGCCTTGGCAGATTTCAACTGTTTTGACAGCAATGAAATTGCTTTCAGGAGAATTTTCTTCATGTCATTTGCATTTCGGATATCATCCTGTAGCAATGGCAACCTGTTGCATTCGTTAACAGCACAAGAGTGAAAATTAGAAAACATGAAATGCAGGCCAGATAAGAAAAGGCTTAGAGATATATACCAGTGCTCCAACATGTAATCAAAACTAAACTAAGTATTTTCTAGCTTATAAATTCACTTTATTCTGTGTAGAGCAGATTTAATAACAGACGTTATTGCTTTTTCAAAAGCAAGGTTCAGGTAGACCATAAAAGAACTCATAAATCAACGTGCTAGTTGTAGTCCATGCTAATTTTATGTTGTCTCTGTTATAAGTTCATTTTATTCTGTGTAAAGAAGATCTTATAAAAGATGCTGAGACATTTTTGAAGTAGGCTCACAGCCTGAACAACATATTCTCCTTCTAAAATATCTTAAATTAACATTGGCATAATATTCTTTTAGGAATTTAAACTTAGCAAGAACTAACAAACACATGATGGTTAATTTAATGCTTTTGCAAAAATCAATGCACCAATTGATACACAAAAGCTTTCACTATTGTCGCAGTCCTCCTCAACCAGTTTCTCTTTCCTTCTCTGTACAATAAACAAGTTGAAGAATATGGATTGAGTTATGTTCACCCATGTCAGTGAGCCAAATAATAAGTTTGGTCAGAATCCAAAAAATTGCTTGAATTTTGGATACTCTTCCAACATATGCTATATTGCAGAAGCAAACTACTTGTGATCTGTAATGTTCTAAGCCAATCCTGCCCTAGAGTTTCCTAGGGTTTTCAAAAAGTTCCTCTTCCCCTTTACTTTTGCAATCAATGGTATCGAATTTTTGTAATAAAATCTTCAGAAAATAAGTACTGATCACAATAATTATTCAACTATTCTCTAGCAATTTCAAACAATACCCAATGTTCAATAGTTCAATTTAACAGTTCAACAGTCCAATTATGCCCATCGAATTATATCACTAATTAAATGTAATTCCGGTTCGTCAGTTCAATGTAATTTAATACAAAAATCGAACCCTTCAAATATTTAATTCCACTATAACTGATAGAATCTAATTACGCACATCTGACCAGTAATAGGAGAAGACCCCAATCCACAACTGGAAGAAAACCCTCCTGCGAGTATAAACCGGAAAGGACGCCTGGCAAAATCGCTCCTGGCTTCGGCTGCTTGCCTCAGTGCTTCGCAATTCCTCAGGGACCCTTGCTCTAACTGTTGTTTGTTATTAGCGTCCTACCTGATTCCCAGAATTATGCACAAGATGCACAATGTCATTCTGAATTTGAATCTGTCGAGGTAACTAATTCCACAGAATTCTCGCACTTGTTTCAGAGTGTCTTGTGAGTGAGCTCAGATTGTCATCAACCATCGCATGTCTTCAGCACAGGAAAAAGATCATTCAGAGGATGACATCTAATCTCAAACAAATACTTCGATCCGTCCCAGTCTTAAATGGTAACGCAGAATTTGTATGGACTATAATTTCAGACTTCGACCTGCTCCAAAGTGCCTCAAGAGTTGCGACTTGTTCCAGAATGCCTTTGGGAGATTCTGAATTGATGCTTTGATCCACCTGCAGAAAATCTGGATCCAGAAGTATACTCGTTTATCCAGGATTCACATACTTGGAAGCTGCAGGAATATGGGATCAAAATGCATGCTGTGAGCTCCAGCCACGAGGATGTGAAGGAACCCGCAGATCAAGCCACAATACACTTTCTAAACAGAAACCCTCTGTCCTTTTGGCCCAGAATCTTGTTATGATACTACAGGAGCTTCATTTTCCTTAGAAAACCTGTCTGCTACAGAAGATGCCTCCTTTGATTGTGCCAGAACACAAAGAAAGATTGATTGGCATCAACTAGGGTGGAATTTTTCACCACTGAAATTGACAAGGATAGAGGTCTTAAAACCTTCAGAGCTAATGCTCAAGAACAAATGAAATGATCCACACTTGATGCTCCAAATGAATTCAATCGTCCTTTATTTATAGGTTTCCTTGAGGGGTTTCATCTTTTTAATCAGTTGAGTGAATCTTACTCAAAACCCCAATTCTGGATTTTTTGCCCAAATACCCCAAAATTTGCCCAGCAATTGGTATTTTTTGGGGTTTCTCCCCTTTTTAGGTGGACTATAACCTACGGGGATGGATAGGCTAATGAGTCCATTTGTCCTAAATTCGTAGAGGACAATACATGATCTAATAAATTGTTCACTACAATAATTTGAAAACATTGGAATAAAATGGACAAATATTTTGCACAATCTTTTCAGCACATGATAACCAAGCAAATCTATCAGGCCAAATATGAAATTCACTACAGATGTATACCCATCTCTTTTGAATCATATCAATACACTCCCTGTTTGATAACAAAGGCGTTCAACCAATCGTATCACAGTAAGAAAAGATTGTAAACTGTTAGTACAGAGTTTAATTCCTGTTGTCTAAAACACACAACGATGTAGTCTTAACTTACAAGCACGTAGATGGCAGTAAAGCTTACAACCTACAAGAAGCCAACTGCCATCTAAATGGTAAAGAGTATATCAATGTGTTTGCATGGTGTATCCATAAAAATGAATTCATCCGAGCGGCACAAACACCAAAGAGACAAACTATATAGGATGAATCCAAGCTATGTTGCATAGGTTGATTAACAGATACAAAAGTTGTAATCTATTGGAGTCTGGTACCATTGCTCAATACAAGTGAATGGGTATCCCTTACGGTAATTGCTCTGGAGAAAGGTGGCAGACTAAGAATATATGTACATTTAGATCACTAGGCATCGTAACAAAGAATGATACCTGTTGTCGCACAAAATGTCTAGGCACCAGGACAACGGCTCAGATTGGGGGTTGTCACCCTAATCCCCAATCTCTCCGTTTAAGCTGTCTCCCAACAACAGGCTAAGGGGGGTAGACCCTATGGAAATGGAATAAAGGAGAACTCGTTGGGAACCAACCAGTTAGAGAGACACAGTGAAGCGACCAAGTACTTGATTTAGATTTAACAAGACTTACAGGATCCTATTGTATTTAAACGATTGATACCAGTGCCCAGTGGAGTCAACAATTTTGCTGGGAAATTTAAGACCAATTAATTGATTAGCAATTGTTGCTTGGATGAATAACTATCCTATATGAAATGAAGATCATAAAACTAATGCGAAATGTAGGAAACTTGGTTAATTTTACTTAAAGGCCTATCTAAGTTTTAACCCTTCGATCCTTTCTATATTGAGCCTGATTTCGTAGTAACTGGAAGAGAGAAGATAAGGTGAAGCACACTAAGGTGTGATTAACGATACCTCTTGTAAAAATATAACATACCCGGTGCCTTCGGCACTGCAGAGATTTGTGGCTCTAACAACTACAACGTCACCATTTTAAGTATTATTAAAAGCAGGCTTCTCAAGCAAAGATGGATGGGTACCTATCTCTCTATCGACCAAGCTTATGCTTAAAAGTAAATTTTTAATTATGCAAAACTAACATAATATGCAAATGCATGAGATGATTAGAAGATGAGATGAAGTTAAATTCAAGGATGAAAAGTGCTTATGCTACAATCTGCTTCAGAGTTATATATCAAAGCCCTTAATCACCAGAATGAATGTTCACTTCACTAGACAAAGATTGAAAGATAAACTTATTAGCAATATCACAATTAAACCACAAGCTTACTTCAAATCTTTTGAATACAATTATAGCTCAAAAGCTTTTTCACAATTTAATATCAATGCCAATGGATGCTCAGAAATACTCGAAAGATATGCAATTTACCACAGTTCTATGAAAAAATACTTAATAATTACATGAAAAATTCACCAAGAAACATGCAATAAATATTCAATAATTCAAGTAATTAAACCACACTTAGAATTACTTTAACGACGAGCAACCTCAATAGATGTCAAGCATAAGAAAATGCTCAAAACCTTAGCATGCAAAATACTTTAGCAAATTAAATTTCGAAGTTAAATACCATGTAAAACCGTCAAATTCAAATGCTAAACACTTAACAATTCTAGAATTAAAATGATTTTTCTTATGCGACCAAAATCCAGAAAAAAATATTGCTTTCCTATAGTCCAACTTTAGAGATGATTTAAAAAATATTTAAATGTGTTTGGACTATAGAGAAATTTAAGATTTTTAACTCCACAAAGATTTTTCCTTTAAAATTTTTAAGTCCCAAACCCTTGACACAAAAAATCCCAAGAAGGAACTTTAGATAATAAAAAAATTAATTATTACCTTGGCAATTTTAATGTACTACGGCTGATGAATGATGACTTTAATATGGCGAATGATTAATTAAGTTTTTTAATGTGAGGAAAGTAAAAAAATCAAAAGGCTTAGTAAATTAAATTTTTAATGGGCCAAAGGCCACATAAAAATTTAAAATTTTAATGTGAAAGCACAAAGTTCTCTTTTGATTTTATTCCTTAGAAAAATCAAAGCCACATTAAAAAAATGGAAATCGAAATTTTTTAAATTTTTATTTTTATTTCAAACAAAATCAAATTGTCATGAAAAGAAAAGCAAGCAAAAAAAATAAAAATTTAATTTCTAAAAAAAAGAAATCAAAGTGACAATTTACTAATTAAAACTAAAATTAAAATTAAAGTTTTCCTTTCAATTTTTAAACAAAAATTCAAAACAAAAATAAAATGAAAAATCAACTAAAAAAAATCGAATTTGTATGTTATAAAACTTAAACCCTAACCAAAAATTAAAACATAAAAATAAAGCAAAGGGAAATCGTGAGAAAAGGTTGGTGTGCAGGTTGAAGGCGATGGTGAGGAGAGGAGGAGTTATGCGAATCTAATGGCAATGGAGAAGGGATTGAACGATGACTTTAATATGGCGAATGATTAATTAAGTTTTTTAATGTGATAGAGGTAAAAAAATCAAAAGGTTTGATAAATTAAATTTTTAATGGGCCAAAGGCCACATAAAAAATTAAAATTTTAATGTGAAAGCACAAAGTTCTCTTTTGATTTAATTCCTTAGAAAAATCAAAGCCACATTAAAAAAAATGGAAATCGAAATTTTTTTAATTTTTGTTTTTGTTTCAAACAAAATCAAAATGTCATGAAAAGAAATCAAAACCAAAAAGAAAAGCAAGCAAAAAATAAAATAAAAAATCAATTTCTAAAAAAAAGAAATCAAAGTCACACTTTACTAATTAAAATAAAAATTAAAATTAAAGTTTTCTTTTTTAATTTTTCAACAAAAAATCAAAACAAAAATAAAATGAAAAAGCAACTAAAAAAAATTAAATTTGTATGTTATAAAACTTAAACCCTAATCAAAAATTAAAACATAAAAATAAATCAAAGAAGGGAAATCATGAGAAAAGGTTGGTGTGCAGGTTGAAGGCAATGGTGAGGAGAGGAGGAGTTCTGCAAATAAAATGGAAATGGAGAAGGGATCGAACAGCAACGATTAAGAGGGGAAAGGGAAGGGGAGCACGTCGACGCAAAAGGATGAAACGCGGCAGAGGAAAGGGCCAGTGAAAGGAAAGGGCAGAGGCACGACATAGAAGAGGAAGTTGGGGCTGTGGGTTGAAGAATAAGAGTGTTTGTATGCAAGTCCGAGAAATGATGAGGGAGCAACGTCAGCAGCGTGAGAGAGCAGCGATTACAGGAGCGAGGGTTAGAGAGAGGGAAGAAACAAGAATGGAGGAGTAAGTGGAGGGAAAGAAATAAAGGCGGAGAAGAGAGGATGAGCTAGGGCTGCAGTTTAGCAAGGGAGAGGAAACCAAGGTCAAGCAGAAGAAAGGAAAGAATGCGGGTCGAAGAGGGACGAGGCCACCAGCAACAGACTGATAATAAAAAAAAATATAAAAATAAATAAAAATAAAAATAAATTGAAAATTTGCAGAGAAGACAAATCGCAACAGAAAAGAAGAGCAATTTCAAAGAAAAGAAGGAAAACGCAAATAGAGGGAGAAGCGAAATTTTAAAGGGCTTCAAGGCAACAGATGGTAGCCCAACAACCTTAAAAAAAAACCAGAGATTTATATTTTAAAATGATATATTCCTGCTTCAAATTTTCTCTTAGGAAAACTCATGAAATCCCCATATCTAAATTTTGAAACCCTTGAATAGTAAATAGCTTTGAATAATGTCCCTGCAAAATAGTATTGAGGTCAGATCTTGCCCTCTAGGGTTTAGATCTGGCTTCAAATTAAACTTCTCTTTCAAATATGCACCTACAAAAACAAAAAAACAAAAAGCAAAACAAAAATACCCAAAACCCAGATATACAAAAATAAATCAAATCCCAGAAACCCAAGTTAGAAAAAATTTCGAAATCTATATAAAAAATTTACAGATCTATGCACAAAGATGGTAGATCTATTAGATCCGAGGAATATGAGTCTCCGCTCCCAAATCTGATAATATAAGGCTCTTACTAGCTAGATCCTATCAATTTTTCCACAAAATATTTAAAAGATTTTGAACTTTTCAAGAGGTACTAACCCAAGAACACCCTAAAAAACAAAACAAAACAAAAAAAAACAAAAACAAAAATAAATAAATAAATAAATAAAAATTAAAAATTAATCTTAAGATAAGTCTTGCAACTTATATGAGGTAGGCTCTTCAGAAAATATATGCTGAGAGTTGGTTCGTCCAACTGAAGACTATCCCCAAACGCTCAACAAAAAACATGAGAGATCTCCTACAAGCACTAGAGCAACCATCAAACCAAGTAGAGAAATAGAACAACGATGAAAATCTGAAGAAATGGAGATACCTACTGCTCGATCAAAATTAAAAATGTTATCTTAGATCCAACAAACTGAATAAGATACGTGTATTCAGATTATTCTAAGAGAGCTATTGATTGATAGTTTTCACATAATATTAAGCAGAAATTAAAACAATGTTACCATAAATTCATGAAGAGGAACACCACCACACATTGAAACCCCAAAGACTTTTGCACTAATTTCAAAGAAAGTAAACAAGAGAACTTGAGGGTTTAGTACACGATTCAAAGATCGGATGAAAAGACAGACTGACACTGACCTTTAATTTATAGGTAAAATCTCCAACGGCTTGTTGGCAACTGTCAAATTAATCTCAACCGTTCATAAAGATTTAATTAATCTCTAAGCATCACCATCGAAATTATTTAACTTTCGAGGAAAAATCGAATTTATCATTTAATTGATTTTTAATTAACTCAGAATTAATTATTTTAAGTTAATTTCCTCAAAATTTTGACTTTGACTAAACCACCAAGGCCCAAAGGTCCAAAATTTCTTGATTTCTTCAATATTCCCTAGGTCGAGGACCTCCAAAAAATTAAGTTCTTTAAAACCCACAAATTTCACCTTTGGAGAATTTAATTTTACCTAAGACACAAAATTAACTAAATTTCTAGCTTAAGATTAATTTTAATTTTGCCGGAAAATTTAATTAATTGACTGATGACCCTCTAATACTTAGCCATGGTGTCTAATTATGAGGGATCATGCACTAAATATTTTTCACTTGAAGATTTTACAATTTAGTACATGAAGGGGGAACACCCATTCGCTATAGACCCTCAACATTTACCCATTTCTGCGACACAAAATATGATCTAGTAGACCAAGTAATATGTAATAAAATCATCTAGCCAATTAGCTAGGATTCTTCCCATATTACTTTTACAAAGACTCGATCAAAAACACTAGGATTTATTCAATATCTTGACGACAAAATCCACCCTAGCTTTGGGGTGAGGTTGAAAGGAAAAACTTTGTCGATTATTTGTGTCTAGAGACACAGATGAGTCAGCGAGACAAAAAACCTCCTAAGGTAGAAATCGCCATCAAAATACTATGCTTACCTAGGTTGTTACATACATGATGGTCCTACTAAGATTATTTACATTATAACCATGCAGAATGGGTTTACATCTTTAACAAAATTGTCGGCTAATGGTGAAATCTAAAAGGTGCGAACACTCGAACATGATAGATCCCTTTTGCGAAAAAAGGGGTGTACTGGTGTGGGGTTGTTGACACAAAGTGGTCAACAATACCTTTTTTAATCTTTCACAAACTTGATGTTATGAACATCATAATGATGAATAATAGTATAATAAATAATAAGTTAATTAGTTAATGAAAAGATGTCTTATCAGAAAGACATGTCCAATAAGTGAAAAGGCACCCCACCTAGGTATTTACAACGAGGGCCCTCACTGTAATATTCATCATTCTTATTCATTCTATCAATACATTTATACAACTACAATTATATTATGTCTTCGAATAGAAACAATAATTATTTGTTACATTGGTATCAGAGCTAAGTTTTGGCTATCATTATGTTTTTAGATCCTGAAATTACAAAAACCAAAACACTTTTCAATGAAATAAGGAAAATCAATGAATCAAAAAAATAATTGCTACAGGAAATCATGCACTAAATATTATGAGGGATCACACACTAAATATTTTTTACAATTTAGTACATGAAGGAGGAACACCCGTTCGCTATAGACCCTCAACATTTACCCATTTCTACAACACAAAATATGATCTAGTAGACCAAGTAATCTGTAATAAAATAATCTAGCCAATTAGCTAGGATTCTTCCCATATTACTTTTACAAAGACTCGATCAAAAGCATTAGGATTTATTTAATATCTTGATGACAAAATCCACCCTAGCTTTGGGGTGAGGTTGGAAGGAAAAACTTTGCTGATCATTTGTGTCTAGAGACACAGATGAGTCAGTGAGACAAAAAACCTCCTAAGGTAGAAATTGTCATCAAAATACTATGCTTACCTAGGTTGTTACATACATGATGGTCTTACTAAAATCATTTACATTATAACCATGCAGAATGGGTTTACATCTTTAACAAAACTGTCAGCTAGTGATGAAATCTGAAAGGCACGAACACTCGAACATGATAGATCCCTTTTATGAAAAAAGGGGTGTACTGGTATCGCGTAGTTGACACGGAGTGGTCAACAATACCTTTTTTTAATCTTTCACAAACTTGATGTTATGAACATCATAATGATGAATAATAATATAATAAATAATTAGTTAATTAGTTAATGAAAAGATATGTCTTATCAGAAAGACATGTCCAGTAAGTGAAAAGGAAGCCCACCTAGGTATTTACAACGGGGACCCTCATTGTAATATTCATCATTCTTATTCATTCTATCAATACATTTATACAACTACAATTATATTATGTCTTCCAATAGAAACAATAATTATTTGTTGCATTGGTATCAGAGCTAAGGTCTAGCTATCATTATGTTTTTAGATCCTGAAATTACAAAAACCAAAACAATTTTCAATGAAATAAGGGAAATCAATGAATCAAAAAAAAAATTGCTACAAGAAATCAAATAATTAACTAAAAAAAGGCTAGAGGATCTTAAAATACTAGATTATGCACCTGCAATAGAAATCAACATTGACATGAAAGAAACTAGCATTAAAGAACATTCTAACCACAAAGAGGATTCAACTAAACTTAATGAGAAGGAAGTTAACAAAGAAGAATTAGAGAAAGCATTGTCTTATGCCTCTATTCCTACTGGTAGCCCTACACATGGTGTTGCTAACCAAGATAGATCCCATTTCATTATAAAAGAAAACAATAAAGCATCAAGTGCAGTGCAGACATCTATGATCCATTTAGGTTGACTCCAAAAGGAAGTTTGTTTAATGAAATTGTTTTTGAAAACCCCTCATAAAATGAGCACAGTGATTCTCAAAACCATGACAATTGTTTGACATAAACGATATTCAACTTGACATAGATGAGTGCTTTCCAAATCAAGACATATTCCAAAACATAAACTATGTGAGTTCACTCATTCTCTAGATTGCAAATGATATTCATATGCCTCAGGATTTGATAGCCCTTCAACGAGTAAGCATATCAACTAGTACGTCCATAACAATATATCATCCGATTACATCCAAATAAAAAATGTGGAAATTGAGAAATAATAATATCTATGCAGTGCGAGTTTCTCCATTGCTTATGATCCGATGAATATAACCCCACCAAGTTCCTCTACAATCGGAACACTGCAGAGACGTGGATTGCAAAGAAACTATGGAATGCAACCATCCCTCAGACCCGACGACCTTTTGTTGCCAATGATGTAACTCCCACTGTTACTCTCAAGGTAGAGATGAGACAACACTTCCAACGTGTTATGAGCAACATATACACGGCATGGGAAGTCATTCTCGACTATCTATAACTACTCTCATTCTGAGATTCAAAAACTACTCTCATTCTGAGATTTCACAAGCAGATTCGGAGTGGGGAGTTTCCGGCTATGGCATTCTTGGTTTTTGGCTCAGCTACAGCAATCTTTCTCGTCTTTTGTGGCAATTTGGGGTAGCTTCAGCTACAAAAAATTAATTTGGGTAAGAAGCATTCGTTTTCTTAGTTTTTTCCCACTATTTCTTCTATTTTTCGAGGGTTTCTGCTTCCAAAAATGTGAAAAACGTTTTTTCTTTACAGATTTGTTTTTTTAATTTTATTTTGCAGCAATGGCTTCCAACCAAGGTGCAAGTTCAACGCCCAAGTCCAACCCGAGGGATGACTATTATCCTCTTTGGAGGCATGTTTAGAAGCTTCAAAGATGTGCAGGTAGTGGCTCATGGGAACATCTTTTGCATGGAGGAGGACAAGGGACTGCAGGTTGCACAAAAGCAACTGACCCAATGGTGAGGAGGGCATATCAAAGAGAGCAAGATGAGGCTGATGGACTTAAAAGAAGGCATGAAGGATTGTGGTTGAAGCAAGGAAGAGGAGAGCCGCTCAACAACAAGAACAACCACCATCCAAAAATACCAGAGGGGCATCCACTTCAGTTCAAGATAGCAGAATTGCTAAATTGGTGAATGTGCAAGCGAGAGAAGAAGTTGATTCCAGAGTGGCTAGGTGCATCTATGCATGTGGTATCTCATTCAATTTTGTTCGCCCTCCTTACTAGTAAGCTATGATAAGGGCAGTTAACAAAGCTCCCACAGGGTACAAGGGGCCCAAGTATGAGAAAGTCAAAACTCAGCTTCTCAAAAATGAGAAGGAGATTGTGGAGGATATCTTATCACTGATTCGTTCTTCTTTGAGTAGCTTTCGGGTTAAGCATAGTCTCAAATGGACGTAGGCCATTGATAACTATCATTGCCACTTCACCAAAAGGAGTAATGTTTTTAAAGGAGGAAGACTACTCAAGAGAGGTCAAAGATGCACAGTTCATTGTTGATGTTATAATAAAATATATTGAACAAATAGGACCTAATAGGGTGGTGCAAGTTATCACAAATAATGCACCAGTTTGCAAATCTACAGGTTTAATTATTGAGGGGAGGTATGACCACATCTTTTGGACACCCTGCATTTTCCATAATTTGAATTTGATCTTAGAGGAGATTGACAATAAAGTTCCATGGATAAAGGAAATCACAGGGGAAGCAAGGGAGATCATTAAATTCATCACCAACCACCACCAATCTCAAGCAATATTTCAAGAGTACTCCAAATTGGAGTTGTTAAAAGTTGTTGAGACAAGATATGCCTCAAACTTCCTAATGTTGCACCGCCTTGTTCAGGTTAAGGAACCATTAGTTTCTATGGTGGTGGGTCAACTTTGGGCTGAGTTGAGACAGGAAGATTCGGAGCAGGGATATATGGTGCATAGATTGTGCCTTGATGAGGAGTGGTGGAGCAAGATAAATTTCTTGCTAAAGTTCACAACCCCTGCATTTGAGCTTCTTCGGAACGCTGACATCAACACGGACCAACCTTTCTTAGGAGAGGTATATGATGGCATGGATACCATGGTTGAGAAAACTATGGAAACTACTTCACAGGAGTCTCCACATCTTTTATTTGTTGATGATCATTCTGTTGATTTAGTCAAGAAATTCATTGTTGATAGGTGGAACAATTTCAACACTCCATTGCACACTATAGCACATGCCTTGAACCCAAAATTTTATGATGAGGAGCTTATTGCTCAAAGCAATTGGAAGAGGAAAGCACCCCATAAGGATAGAGAGGTGGCTAATGGGGTGAAAAAAACCCTTATGAGAATGTTTCCAGCTCATCTACATAGGGAGGTGAAGGAAGAATTTGTCAGTTTTACTGCAGGATTAGATGATTAATCAAATATATCAGCTTTGGAGGAGAGAAGCACCATGAATCCAATTAGGTGGTGGATTTATCATGGAGCAAATGGTGTGCATTTGCAAAACCTTTCCATTTGTGTTCTTTCACAAGTGGCAAGCTCTTCATCAGCAAAAAGGAATTGGAGCACCTATGGTTTTATTCATTCTGTGAAGCGCAACAGGTTGGGCTCACAGAAGGCAAAGGATCTTGTTTATGCGCACTCCAACCTTCGCCTTGCATCTTGTAGGGGTCCAGAATATAGCAGTGGTCCTTCTAAAGAATGGGATGTGGATCCAAAAACTCCTGATTTGGAGCTCTCTCTTGTTGCCCTGAATATAGAGAACCAGGAGCTTAGAAGTGGAATTGGCCAATCATCTTCTTCAGCTCTACCATCCACTGTTGAGCATGCTTCTGCTTCTATTTTTGACAAGGATTATGATGATGAGGATGAGGATTGAAGACTATTAGTCTTTAGTCTTTATAGTACTTGCAGACTCATAGTCTTTATTGTACTTGCAGCCTCATATATATAATAAACGTTGATTTTAAAATTTGGATATATAATAGAGATTGATTTTGGATATTTTTATTTTCATTATGTGATCATTCATGAGTAAATGTGATGTAAATTTAGAGACTCACAATTTATGCATTGACATTGGACAATTTAATCATAATGTAATAAATTATAATGTATCATGTATGTTTCATGATTGCATATAACATTTCTTAAATGTCCTAACATATATATATATATATATATATATTGTGCTTCCTGTTTTCCAAATTTTTTTTTTGGGTGGGGGAGGCGGTCACGTTTCGTACCCATACCCGTTTCCCCGTATTGTGCAACTTAGCCTCAAATTAAATTAGAACTAGAGTATATCTCATGCAAGCAATACTTTACTTCAACTGAACAGATATGGCTAAGTTCAAAATAAATTGCATCCACCCACCTCAACTTGCCCCCTTGTGTGAAAGTCAACTCTATGTAATAATAGCAAGGTTTACTAGGGCACACTCATGCATGCTTGAGACAAGTGAAGTAGACTTTAAGAATAATATTAGGCATTTGAGTGTTGATAAGGATAGTAAATGCATACCTCTCAAAGGATGCACTTAACCCTAGTAGTGCATGTCACCTAGAAATAGCAAAGAACCTCGTGTTGTGCCCTCCTTGTGGATAATAATAGCACATGCCTGGACAAACTGAAGTGAGGTAAGTCAACAACTGAAGTCAAAATGCACTAAAATGGATCCCACTCAACTAAAGTGGGACCATGTAGGGCACACTTCCCTCTGAGTCCAGGATCATGGTACATGTAGCATCCCAGGCTACCACATCATCATGAGCACTACCACCTGCTAAATATAGCGATTGTTAAGCATAGCAGTGACCTTTAAAAATAGTCACTAAACACTGAAGTTCACTACCATGAAAGTATTTAAAATGTTGTTAGCCCACCTGTGTGCCCAGAATAGTGCCTGCTAAAATTAGTAAGTTCACCATCAAAACTGAAAATGCCAAGCTACTATCAATGGGAAGACTTGCTATAAATAGCATGTCTAAATATAGACTATGTTAAAAATAGCACTGCCTTGCATGTCATCAAAAATAGCCTGATTGATTCAAGTGCCTCTAAGGAAAAAAATATGTTAACAGTTATCTGTTTCACCATGTGATCCCTCTAACTCCCACTGTGAAAAATAGCAATATCTCCAAATCACGTGCATGTTGCATACAAACTGAGAACAAACTCCACATGCACCTGTAAAATACCTAGGGAATTCTACATGTACCCCAAGTCAACTATAAAGCATAAAATATGGCACACGAAGTATGAATGCTTCTAGCTAAATGTCGCAAACTTGAAATAATCATGCATGCACGTACACTGGACCTGGGGCCCCAACAATCAGTGAAGGTTGGCCACCCTGATAAAAATAACAGTTCAATATCATTGCACCAAAAGCTCGGAAAATGGGCATGGTTTTGAAAACAACTACATGTGTGTAGGCTATGCCTGAAATGAAGGCATGCCAACAAGTAATCAAGGAGTTTCAATATTGAATTAATGTTTCATTCCGCAAGCACATTTTCAATCATATATTATATCTCAATAATGGAACTTGTAGTTGCATTAGACAACACTCCATAGCATATGTCACAAAGGGCATATAATAGTATAACACATTACTCTCCATTGAACAGATTATGGACACATATCAAAGCTTAAATGTGCCGAGATTAGACAATACAGTTGAAAGGGATGTCTGCACCTGACAATTCAGAAATACCATGAAGTATAGACTAGTGAAGATACTGAAAATCACAACTACATTACCTTATATCAAAGTTGTAGACGGAACATTACCTTATATCAAAGTTGTAGATGGAAGTAAAAGTCTGAAGTGTTGATAAAAGCTTTGTCATTTTCAGGTCACATGGCCGAAATGACATTGATGTAAAGTTCCCATCCAAGCTACAACTTCGACACGACCATCTACAAAGCAAAGAAAAATCTTGGAATCAAGAAGTACTGAAGTCTGATTTTGATTTCAGATTAGAATCCTCCAAATTAAAAGATTTACAAAGAACAAAAGTAATATAACGAAGTCAATGTTTGACTCTCCCTTCTTTACAATGTGGCATAAAATATATACCCCTGGTTAATGCACCATTCTTTCAATTCATGCTACAAAAAAAACTCTGTCCACATAAAGACGTCAGGGAAGCTCATATGGCCCATCACAATCCTAGTATCATACACATCCTACTGAAAGAAATACGTAAAATTTATTATGCCCACACACAACCAAAAATGGAAAACAAGACTAGATGGGAGTTGGAATTACACAGAAAAGTACCAAGCCGTTTATGTACCTCGATGTTGGTGGCATTGATTATTGAACTCCTATGTCATGAACCTAGTAAAATTGTACCTATCACTCAAACAAAATCTCAACTTGACATGTTAAGCTTTTTCTATCTTATTTTAATGCTTAGAGGGTGATATTGATGATGAGGACCCCAATATATGCAATTATTTTGATGATATGGAGGTATTTGTTGTAGCATGATTTTTTTGGACTATAGAGGCCATATAGAGCCTCTTTGTTGATGCATTTTTTGTTCAATATTGATTGCACATGGTGCTACTTTGGTTATATGCACCCTTGTTATATATATGAGAAACTTGGCAAATTTGTGTAAAATGGTTTGGATTCATATGGATGCACATGAATTTTTACATATTTTTTTCAAACTTCGAATATTTATATATTTTTTGGTCGATTGGATTTTTGATCCCGTTCTCTTTCCAATTCCTAGTTTTGGGGTCGATCGGTTTGATCACCTGTCCAGTTCTTATAACATTGGTTCATTGTTTATTATTCATTTTTAGTTTTAACTTTTGAGTCTTGACTCTTGATACTGATGACCTTAGACCAAATCTTCGACTGTCACTTTTTAGTTTTACTATTTTGAGTTTGAGTAATTTCAATTTACTATTAGAGTCTTCAAACTTTAATATCTACTATTTTGCTTAGTACTAATCAAATTCTAGAATAATGAATGTGAAGTATAAAACTTCAGTAATAAACATAATTATGTAAATATTTTATTAATAATTGAATGATGATTACATTTTTGTGAGAGGCCCTAGCTATATACCGCCTTAGGTGCCCCTTGGTGAACGGGATCATGCCCTTTTGCCTAATAAACTACAACTAACTAATTTTTACATAACATTGCCTTCCTCTCAAAAGAATGATTTGTCCTCAAAGCATATGTAACGACGGATGTTGTTGACAAAATGCTTCAGTCCCCCAGGGAGTTTCTTCTTCTGGTAAGTCCTTCCACTTAATCAAGTATTCCTTGATTGTACGATGTCGAAGCTTTCTTTCTCTAGTAGATAAAATACCTTCTGGTTCTAGAATGACCCACCCTTCATCATCCAGAGCAGGAAGCGTTGTTTGCGCTGATTGATGGTCACCTAGTGCCCTTTTAAGGCAGGAGACATGGAAGACGTTGTGAACACAACTTTTCTCTGGAAGGCTTAATCCATATGCGACTTGGCTAATCTTTTTATTGATCTAATAAGGTCCATAGAACTTAGGTTCCAATTTATTTTTTCCTTTTCGTTTTAAGGACAATTGTTTGTATGGTTGGAGCTTGACAAACACCCATTCTCCGACTTCAAATTCTCTTTCGGTTCTGTTTCGGTTTGCTTGTTGCTTCATATGATTCCTTGCATTATTCAAGTTTTCTTTCAGTATTTGAACGATTTTTTGGGTTTCTTCTAGTTGATTTTTAACAGCAGGTAGATTTGTCTAGACAATAGCTAGATCCTTCCATTTTGGGGGCTCATATCCATACAAAGCTTGAAATGGCGTCATTTTCGCTGACATATGATAAGTAGAATTATACCACCACTCAGCGAGATGTAACCATTGAGCCCACTTATTTTGTTTTTCTGTAGCGTAGCAACGTAGGTAGGCCTCCAAACATTTATTCACAACCTCTGTTTGTCCCTCTGTTTGAGGGTGATAAGCGGAACTCATATTTAGGTAAGTTCCTATGTGGTTGAACAACTCCTTCTAGAAATTACCCTTGAATTTGGCAGCTCTATCACTCAATGACTTTCGGAAAACCGTGTAATTTATATATATTTTTGCAAAATATTTCAGCAATTTGTTTGGATGAGTATGATTTCTTTATTGCCATAAAGTGAGCATATTTGGTGAGTCTGTCGACCACTACGAAAATCTTGTCCTTGCCTTCAAATACGGGTAATCCCTCAATAAAGTCCATCAAAATTTCTTCCCATTTCTGATTCGGAATGTTTAAAGGGTGAAGTAATCCAGGGGTCATAATATTTTCACTTTTATTCCTTTGACATGTGTCACACTCTGCTACATACTTCTGAATATCACAACTCATCCCTTTCCAAAAGAAAGATTGACATGCATTGTAGTAAGTCTTAAAGAATCCTACATGTCCGGCTGACGATGAATCATGTGACTCCTTGAGTATCTTAAATTTAAACTTGGAATTTGCATTTAGATAAATTCTTCCCTTGTACCATAGAATATCATTCTTCCATTCAAATTTTGAATTGTTGGGAAGGTTATTGATTATCGTTGTTATTTCTAGATCCTTGGCATACTCACTTCGAATCTCGTTAAGCCATTCAAGAACAACAACCGAGATTGCAAGTCAAAGGCAGCAATTTTTTAGATAGGGCATCTGCTACTACATTGTCTTTTCCCCTTTTACGTAGTATTTCCATGTCAAAGGCGCCAATTTTTTCAATCCATTTTTGTTGTTCTTTGGAAAGTGTTTTTTGTTGAAGGAAGTGCTTGAGACTATTATGGTCTGTTCGAATGGAGAACTTACTTCTCAAAAGATATTGCCTCCACTTAACTAGTGCATGCATAATAGCGAGCATTTCTTTGTTGTATGTGGACTTGAGGCGTTCTCTTTTATTGAGCTTCCTGCTTTCAAAAGCTATTGGATGCCCTTCTTGCATTAACAGTGCACCTATACCGAATCCGGAAGCATCACACTCGATGATAAATGGTTTAGAAAAATCTGGCGTTGCCAATACTGGGGCATGAGACATAACTTCCTTTAATTTTTCAAATCAACTTCCTGCTTCCTCATCCCATAGAAATTAATTCTTCTTTAAAAGGTTGTTAGAGGCGCAATTATATGTGCATAGTTTTTAATAAACCTTCGGTAATACCCAGTCAAACCTAAGAACCCTCTTAGCTTGGATACATTAACTAGTTTGGTCCATTACTTTATAGCTTTGATTTTATTAGGGTCCACTTTTACACCTTCATGGGATATAATGTGTGCGAGGTATTTTACTTCTTCCTTTCCGAAGGTGCATTTGGATTTTTTCGTAGAACTAATGCTCTTTTAGTAGTGTAAGAACTTTATCCAGATGTTGTAAGTGCTCCTTCCAAGTTTTACTGTAAATTAAAATATCGTCAAAGAATACTAATACAAACTTCCTAAGATGTGGACGAAATAATTCGTTCATAGTTGCTTGAAACATTGTTGGTACATTGGTTAACCCAAACGGCATTACTTTAAATTCATAGTGACCGTCATGTGTTCGGAATGTCATTTTTGGTATGTCTTCCAACCTGATTCTAATTTGATAATAGCCTGACCTCAAGTCCAATTTTGAGAAGTATTTTGCGCCATGTAGCTCATCCAACATTTCGTCAATAAAGGGAATTGGGAACTTGTTTTTAATTGTTATTTTGTTTAATCCTCTATAATCAATGCATAGCCTGAAAGAACCATCCTTCTTCCTTACCAATACCACTGGCGCAGTATACGGACTTTTACTTTTCGAGATGATCCCACACTTTAAAAGGTCTTGGATTAATCCCTCAATTTCCGTCTTTTGGTGATGTGGATATCGGTATGGCTTGATGTTGGCGGGGTCTGACCCTGCTTTGACTTCTATTCTATGCTCAATTTCCCTGTTAGGAGGCATTTTCATAGGCAAGTCTTGAAATACTTTTTCATGCTTCTGAATTAGATCTTGGATCTCTGATGACTCTTCACTGATCATATTTGCAGATAACATTTCTAATTGGTGACATTGTACTACATAAGCGGGTGCTCCTTTTCGAATCATCTTCATCATCTGAGATGATGATATAATTTGATTCTCTGGTGCTTGGAATCCGTGTAATTTGCACCTCTGACCTCCCCATTTAAATCTTATGAGTTGTACTAGATGGTTGGCAGCATAAGTGCCTAGAGTTCGTAGCCATTGGATACCTAAGACTACATCTACTCCACCTAATGGTACAGTGAAGAACAAAGATTCTAAATTAAAGTCTTGAATCTGCAATTTGACCTTATCGCATTTCCCTACCTTTTCAATCTTCTTACAGTCAACTACCATCACCTTCACGTTTGGTAAGAGAAATGAAAAGATATTGAGTCTCTTTGCCAATGTTGCATCTAAAAAATTGTGTGTGCTACCAGAGTCGATGAGAACCACTACGTTATTCTTCTTTATATTTCCTTTCAATTTTAAAGTCTGAGGTTGTGATATACCTGTAATAGCTGATACTGACACTTGCGGAATACTTCCGTCATCTAATTCTGGTGAGAATTCTGAGGCATCTTCTGTTTCTTCTATGTCAGAATCCTCACTGTTTGAATCATTAGTTGCTTCACAATTATATAGGTTCTTTGATTCTTTTCCTTTAGCACACCTATGTTTGGGGTCCCACTTCTCACCACAACATTTGCATTTGCCTTCCTTTATCCTTTATGAAATTAAATCAATGTATACAATATTTTACTATTTATATTTCATTGAATCATTATTGATGTATGAATCAATGTATTTCATTATTGAATTTGAATTCGGATCATATTTATAATATACCAACATACAACCCATGGGGTTTGGATTGACGGTGAATAGGTGCACTATTAAGGTACTCTTTGTGATAGGTCACCGGTTAAAATCCCTCGTGCATGCTACCCTACAAAAAATATATATATATCAACATACATACATGCATACATATATATACCCCGACGTCCCCTCGTCACCCTTGAATTTCCCTAAAATTTGGAGGTGCTCCCACATGTCCCTCCTATGCGCCTCCCTGTTCCCACGTCTCCCCCCCCCCCCCCAATCTGGGATCGTTGATCTCAAGTAAGGCTTAAGATTTAATCCTAGCCATTGATCACTTAAGAGATTAAAGTTACAGATTTGGCTTAATGAAAATATAACATAAGCTTAAGGGAGAGGAGAAGACACACAATTGTGGAGGAAGTGATTTTCTCTAGAGCAAGAGGCTCAACTAGACTGAATAAAAATGAGAAGTGCAGCAGTGAATATCATGTAGATTTTCCACGAAATTCTAATCTACTTAGATAAGAAATCTCAAACTAACTTCAATTCACCAAGACACAGAATTTATCTACTCTAAATAAGCAACGGAATAGAAACAGTGATAAAAACACAGTCACACAATAACACAATAATTTTTCTAGGGAAGCCAGCTGGGAAAACACTCTTCTTGATGTAGAATTTAGTGATAGAGTTAGAGCAATTAGATCTCTTTACAAGGAAATTTGTTTCACTATAAAACCCATTATTCTCACTGCTTACAATAGCTTGAAACACCCTGTAACAACCTTGACCCAGCTCCTCCTTGCTAGCGGCCTACCTGGCCCTCTTTCCTTGTGCACAGGTCTCCAATAATTACCTAAATTCACTATGCACATGCCTCCTTTGGCTGGCCCAAATTCTCTACACACAAGCCTTCTTTGGCTAGACCGAATTCACTACGCACAGTCTCCTATTCTCTAGCGTTGAGGGCCCCCTATACTTTAGGACAACCCCTAACTCCTAGCACAATCTGGCAACAAGGAATTCTCTCTATGCTCTGTGTATTGGCTCCTCCAAAGAACGCACTCATAGCAAGAAACTCTCACACACAAACTAGTGCAACCTCTCACAAACTCATGAGCTATTATTTTGTCTCACAACCTTGTGCACAAAACAAGTTGATTACAAGTGTGCCTTCGCCCTCCTTTTAAGGAATTTGTTCATGCTATATCTGGAAAGTGCAATTTTAGAACAAGTTGAGTTCGACTTCTTAACTAAGTCAACTGCTAGTGTAACACATCCAAGCTTCAATCAAGACTGAAGCTCTCCAAATCATTAACTTCTAAAATTGAACTGGCACTTGGAGATAGACTTAACTACCTCTCCAACTCTGCACATGAATCATCTAACTCCATGAACTCATCCTAGCTCCATGAACTCGTCCATGCTAAAGGAAAGATTGATCGTGGCCTTTCTCTGGCTAAGCCACACGCCAAGAGAAGACCTTCTTCGCTACACTTTTCAACACTCCCTCTTAGTGAGGAAGGTGCTTCTGGAGGAACCTCATCCACCTGGATCTATCTCCAACACTGCCACATTCTCCATTGTTGTTGATGCTCCCTCTAAACTAGAAGACTTCGTTGCTTTCTTCTACGGAATCTGATCTGAAGACCTTTGTGGTTGCTTCCTCTAGCTAAAGGTGATACTGGAAGATTCAACTCTCTTCTGATCTCCCTTAAATAAATCTTCTGCCCACTTGGCTCAAACTCTCCTTGTACTCGGAATCACTAACTAAGTGGTTGCCTCCACTCGCTTTGGGCTCTGCTCCTCATCATCCTACTAGTCAGCTCAACTGCCAACTAGCCAAGACTCAAACTGTAATACTAGCTGAGACACCTCCTTGAGAGCTCTATCCTGCTCTCGCTCAACCATCACTTCTCTATTATGAGAACTTCCTGCCTTGCTGCTCAAGACTGTGCCTGCCTCTACCTGGAACTTGTAGAGATTCTTCATCCTCACACCTATCTGCTTCTTACAACCAAAAGCTAAGTGTTAGAGGTAAGCCTTATCTTTGCTAAAGATGACTTCAGAACCCTTGTCCTCTAGGGTAGTTATCGAAACAAGATTCTACTTTAATCCCGGATCATAGAGGACATCTTTGAGATGAAGAGGATTACCTGACTCCCTCTCAAAGTTGAGAGTACCAACTCCTCTAGCTACATACATGTCGTCATCTTCTAGCTCAATCTAAAACTGCATGTCCTTCTCCTTCATGAGGCTGAAATTCTTCTTGTTACCGGTCATGTGGAAGGAAGCTCTTAAATCAATATACCATACACTGTTGTTTGTTGAGCTTGCCATGCAAACAATCAATGAGAAATCTTTCTTGAACTGGGCAAAAAATGCAACTACATATGCTAATGCAGCTACATGATCCTTCCTAGACTCCTTCCGATTAGGACACTTAGTGAAACTCATGGCAACATAAGCACTTGATATTGCTTAGATCCTTCCTCTTCTTCTCACCCTTCTGACTAGAATCGACCTCGCCTTGGCCCTTTTCTCCCTTGGCTTTACCTGCCAGAGCAAGGTTCTCCTCATCCTTTGTCTTTGTTGATCTACCATCTCTGATCCCTCTCCGGATTTCTTCCTGAACGTAATCACCCCATAGCCTTTCCCAATTAGGAAAATTTTCTCTGCCACTTACTGCATCCTAGAAGCTATACCAAGCAGCGAAGCATGACCCATATTAGACCCGCGAGTACCAGCGGGTCTTGGCGAGTTCTATATCGAGCCGGGTCACTCGCATAGAACCCGCGTTTAAGACCCAGACTCGGCAGGTATCTTATAGAACTCGTCTACTCGTATAAGACCCACGAGTATTCTATAGGACTCGTATCGGACCCGTATAGAACCCAATGAGCCTCAAAAGGCACAAAATGTTCAGCTTTTTGATTTTTTTCTTTTTCTTTTTCTTTTTTGGAAATGAGGTGATCTATCTATTGCACTCCAATTAGACGTATACCATCTAGCTCTTTCAAATCTTTACTTCCTTGAGGTACACATCCAACCACTACCAATGGCTTCTTTGCAGCTCTACCGTTGTTAATCAACATCTCCATCGTCGATTGACTGGGTGACTTTACTATGCATCTGTTCTAAAAGCATATAGCTATTCACCTTGTATGTGCCATCCATGTGCATAGTCCTTGAAACCCTCCTGAATTCTGACCAAAGATCTTCAATTTCTTTCTGTTATAATTCTTTTAAGATTTGTATAGTAATGCACTTGTATCTACCAGCCAATGGGCTTTATTTCTCTGCACCACCACCTTCTTGGAAAGGAAATTACCTCTTTAGAAGAAAGTTGCATGCTTGCTAAATGTCATTTATGCTCCAAAATAAAGTGAGAGATCAGGAATGATCCTTTGACTCAAAATAGTTTCAGAGGAGGGTGTGCATGCTTTTCTGTTAGGTACAATTTTGGCCATACCCATCACTCAATTGAATGACCTTTAAGATTGCATTCTTGGGGTCACACGTCCTATTTGCTAGCACGCTTTTACACATGAGTTTGACTTAGATTTAGAGTAGATTTTTCTTTCACTATGTTCTTTGTTGGTAGATGCATTCCTACATTCCTTTTATAGTTGTTGATGCATGTTAACTTATTTTGGCCATTTGTGGATGTTAATCAAATTTCAATTTCTATACAGCTTGCATACATTTTTCTCAAAGTCCCTCCTGAGTTTTGTAGAAAAGCGTCAATCTAACCTTCCTCCTTTGAACTAGGTTTAATGTCCCCTATCTAGTATCAACATCTTCTCTCTAAACTTCATCACTACTTTATCTTTCTCCTGCTTGGTGAAGTGTGACGGTTTATGAACTTTTTCATTTCTTGTTGTGGTGGTTTTGGTGGTAGCCCCTCATCTTATTTTTGCTTCTGCAAGGCCCCTTGTATGTGCTTATTTTGAAGAATGTAATCTCTAGTCCCTTCAACCTAGTTTCGTCTTTAGTGGTGAAGAATGTAATCTATAGTCCCTTCGACCTAGTGTCATCATTGTGAATGTAATCTCTAGTCCCTTCGACCTAGTTTCATCACTGTGAATGTAATCTCTAGTCCCTTTTGTGCTTAAAATTTACCATATTTTAACGTTTTTTTTGTATTTTGACGAGTCTTATACAAGTCTTATAAGGGTCGTTCCCGAGTCTTATACGAGTCGACAAGTCAATATCGTGATGAGTCTTATACGAGTACGAGACGTGCAACATTGATACCAAGACTTATGAAGTGCTAGTAATTCAAAACTCACCATGTCACTCTCTAGTATAGTCACACCCACACCCCCTGGCTCATCTCGAACCTAAGTGAACTTTGAAAGATATGTGACGTTGAGCTCATCTTTGCTCATCTGGATACTTCTTAGCTTCTCTTTGAGAGCAAGCTTCCTGGCATCATTGAAACCCTGATACATTTGTAAGATGGCTTGAAACATCTCATATGTTGTCTTCTTCTCATGGAGATGAGGGATAGTATGTTCCTTGACCCCCTCTAGATTGATATTCTTTACCTTGATATCATTCTTAGTATGTTGGGCCAACTCTTGGGGACCTTGAGGTGGTGGTATAACGTTCTTGACAAACTCTCCCACCCTATTATCGTCCAACAACTTTGTGACTCGTTCTTGCCATTCACAAAACTCTGAGGCTCCCTCTAGACTATGATTTGACCTCAGTCATAGGAACGCCATACTGCTATCCAAGGAACTGCTCTGTTGGGCTCTTCAAACTCTAGCACTCACCTTCCTAAGTGATATGCGCTCTTCACAAACTTATCAACTTGATCTCAGTATGTTGGTCTTTATGCTAACCTCGCTCTGCTACCATGTAGAGTTTCCACGAAATTCTAGTCTGTTAGATGAACAATCTCAAACTGACTTCAATTCACCAAGACATAGAATTTCTCTACTCTAAATAAGAAGCGGAATAGAAATAGTGATAAAAACACAGTCACACAATAAGACATCAATTTTTCTAGGGAACCCAAGGGAAAACCCTCTTCTTGTTGTAGAATTTACTGATAGAGTCAAAGCAATTAGATATCTTTACAGGCAATCAGTTTGACTACAAAACTCATTGTTCTCACTTCTTACAATAGCTTGAAACACCATGTAACAACCTTGACCCAACTCCTCCTTGCTAGCGGCCTGCCTGGCCCTTTTTCCTTGTGCACAAGTCTCCACTACTAGCCCGAAATCACCGCGAACAGGCCTCCTTTAGCTGGCCCAAATTCTCTGCGCAAAGGCCTTCTTTGGTTGGCCCAAGTTCACTGCACATAGTCTCTTATTCCTTAGCATTGAGGGCCTCCTATACTTTAGGACGCAGCCTCTAACTCCTAGTGCAATCTGGCAGCAAGGAATTCTCTTTATGCTTTGTGTATTGGCTCCTCCAAAGTATGCACTCACAACAAGAAACTCTCACCCACAAACGGGTGCAACCTCTCACAAACTCGTGAGCTATTGTTTTGTCTCACAACCTTGTGCACAAAACAAATTGATTACAATTGTGTCTTCATCCTCCTTTTAAGCAATTCGATCATGCTATATCTGGAAAGTGCAACTTTAGAACAAAAGTTGACTTCGATTTGTTAACTAAGTCAACTGTTAGTGTAACACATCCTAGCTTCAATCAAGACTAAAGCTCTCCAACTCGTCAACATTTGAATCGGCACTTGGAGATCAACTTAACTACCTCTCTAACTCTACGCATGAGTCATCTAACTCCGTGAACTCATCGTAGCTCCACAAACTTGTCCAGGCTAAAGGAAACATTGATCGTGGTCTTTCTCTGGCTAGGGCACACGAATAGAGAAGACCTTCTTCACTACACTTTTCAACATATTGAGCGAAATTCAAGGGAGGTAGAGTTCAAAAAAGAGGTAGGCCAAGTTGTTGAATAGGAGGGCCGAACTGAGGAGGAGGCTGAAATATCTACAGAGGTCGATTTTTCAAGTGTGTAGGGGTAGTACAAGGTGAGAAGAAAGGTGACTAATTTGCTAGGGAGATAGGTCTAATTCTCCAGGGTTGAGTTTCTTCAGGAGGGTCAATTTCCTTGAGGCTAATTTTCCTAGTGGGGCCAAGTTTCCAAGTTCCCAGCAATTGTATTTTTCTATGTATTCTCTTGGGTCTAACCCAGAATTTTCCTAAGAAATTTAATATGAAGGAAGATTGTGCTGGGTACAAATTTGTTGTTGTAGTGTGATTGATCTCTTCATTTTATTTCCGTTGCTTTTTTTGAGTTAATATACCAGTGTGTTTATTTTATTAGCAATTTTAGAAATATTTGAGATAAATATTTTCTAGGTTTTTTAAATAAATTGTTGAAGTAAACTAAATTAGATCTTGTATAAAATAAATTCAACACGGTATCAGAGTTATAGCAAACTTTGCGGGAGAGATCAAATATCACAGGGGTTTTATGGAAGCGAATTATTTTTACAACAAAATTTTTATTTTGCAGCGAGGGTTTTGTGGCTAAAGTCAATCTGGTAATATGGCATCATCAAGTCTAAGGTATGAAGATAAGTTGGATGGGATTGTAAGCTTCAATACATGGAAGGAGCGAATCACACTTGTTTTAATGGCGAATGGTTTGTGGGAAATTGCAAGCCAAGAGATTCGAGTTCCTCAGGATGCTACCCAAGCAACTAAACATAAGATAAAAGATACAAGAGTTGAGGGCATCATTTTGGATGGTGTGAAGGATCACATAATCCCTCACATAACGAAGAAAGATTCAGCCTATCAAATGTGGACAGCCTTGACAAAGTTGTACCAAAGTGGCAACCAGAACAGAAAGATGGTGCTAAGGGAGAAGCTAAATAGCACCATGATGAACAAATCTGAGACTATGGTCTCATATTTACAAGGATTCAACAGGTTTGTGATGAAGTTTCAGTTATTGGGGAAGAAGTGGATGAGATGGATCTTGTCAAAGTAGCACTAAAAGGGTGTGCCAAGCAATGGGCTACATTTGTAACAGGTATCCTAGCTAGAGATAATTTTCTTGATTGTGCCAGATTGTGGGACGATTTCACCCAAAACGAGATTTGGGAGGAATCCATAACTAGTGGACAGTGAAAAGGTGGAGATGAGGAGAACCATGCTCTTGTTGGGAAAGCAAAGAAGGCCAAGAGTAAAGCCAAGCAAAACCAGAGTGGAGGAGCATCTTCACAAGCGAAGAAAGACATGAGCAAATTCAAGTGCTTTGCATGTCATAAGTTCGGTCATTATGTCGGAGAGTGTCCAAACAAGAAGAAAGGTAAGGAGAAAACAAGAATAGTTGCATCTGCATAGATGGATGAGTTGGTCGAAAATTCATGAAGAATTTGCTCTAGTATCTTGTCTTTCTAGCACCATTACAAGAGGGATGTGGATTGTGGATAGTGGAGTATCTTGTCACATGACAAGATCTCATGATATCTTCACCAATATGGCCAAGGAGCACAAAGATCTACATGTGGAGCTTGGTGACAACACAAAGTATGTAGTAGACGGCATTGGCAGCGTACAGTTCTAGCTAGACTCAAGGAGTCGTATGGAGTTGAAGGAGGTGATATGTGTACCTGGGTTGGAGAAGAATTTACTCTCAGTTTCATCCATAGAGGACAAAGGACTTGAGGTCAGTTTCTCGGGAGGTGAGGTAGTTGTCAAGCTGAAAGGGTTTCATCCTAACTGAGGCAAGTTATTGGCATCAAGGAGAATAACTTGCATATGTTAAGAGGATATTTAATGAAAGCCCTAGTGCATAGCAGTAGCAACCAAAGTGAAATTTGGCACAGGAAGATGGGACATCTACACTATAGGGCTCTACCACTATTACAGGAGATGGTCACCGATTTTCCGGAGTTCGGTATAGAGAATGAAGGTGTGTGTAGGGGATATGTACTTGGCAAGCAAGCAAGCCAAGGTGTATTGGATTTGGTGCACTCCAACATACATGGTTCTATGTCAATAGAGTCTATCTCAAGGTGTAGTTATTTTGTGACATTCATAGATGACTATTACAGGAGGACATGGATTTACTTCATGAAAGCCAAGGATGAGGTCTTCAGTAGGTTTCAAGAGTTCAAAGCTCTTGTGAAGAATCAAATTGCAAAGAAAATCAAGGTCTTGAGATCATACAATGGGGAAGTGTATGAGTTTAAGGATTTCTACAAGGAAGCAAGAATTAAGAAAAACTTGACAATTCCCTACAATTTGCAGCAAAATGGAGTGGCAGAGGATTAGGAGCAAGAGGCTCCAAAGGTTGAGCAAGGACCAACGACACGAGCAGTGGGGGCACAGCATTCACATGAAGAAGAAGAGCGAGATGTTCTTTCGAGCTCTATCAAGAGGAGGTCGAAAAGGGTTGAGCAAACCTTCAGGAATGCTGAGGAGGATGTGGAGGCTCCTAGCAGCACTTTCAAGAAGAGTAAACCACCTGCCAAATTTTCTATTTATTTGGCCTTAACGAGCAGCATTAGTGAGTATGAGCTTTCTACCTTTGAGGAGGCAACAGACCAGCAAGTTTGGAGGGACACCATGGTCGAAGAGTATAGTAAGATCATGAGGAACGATGTGTGAGAGATAACACCGAAGCTTGAGGGGAAGTCAATCGTCACTTCTCAATGGATCTACAAGATCAAACAGGAAGCAAATGGCAGTGTTAAGTACAAAGTGACGGTCATGGCAAGATGGTTCTCCCAGAAGGAAGGAGTATACTATGAGGAGACATTTGCTCCTTTCGCCATATATGAATCTATCTGGGAGGTCATATATATTGATTCAGAAATATGGTGCAGTATACATCAAACAGATGTGAAGACTGCCTTCCTCAATGGGGTGATTGAGGAAGACGTATATATTGAGCAGCCTCAGGGCTTTGAGGTGCATGGGATGGAGTCCCATGTATGCAGATTGAAGAAGGCCTTATAGGGACTGAAGCAAGCACCTCACACCTGGTACTCCGGGATTAATGGGTACTTACTTGGATTGGGCTTCACCAAGAGTGAAGCAAACTCCAACTTGTATTATGTACTTTGTTGAGGGTGAGTCGCTCATCTTGGTTCTCTACATTGGAAATCTCTTCTTAACAGGATCGGAGAGGCTCATTGGGATATGCAAGGACGACCTTGCTTTGGAGTATAAAGGACACTAGTTTGATGAATTACTTTTTGGGATTGGAAGTGTGGCAACAGTCAGGAGATATTTTCCTAGGGCAAGGAAAGTATGCAATTGAGATTTTAAGGACATTCAAGATGGAGAATCGCAAATCGATATCTACACATATGATCACCAACTTGAGGAAGCTAAGTACTTCTAAGGGTGAGTTGGTGGATCCCACCTTGTACAGATAGTTGATCAAGTCCTCTATGTATCTGGTCAACACTAAGCTGGATATTTGTTTTGTTGTGAACACACTCAACTAATTCATGGTAGAGCCGAGGAGGGCTCATTGGGTGGTAGTTAATCATGTGCTTAGGTGTCTTCATGGTATGGTGGAGTATGGCCTGGGGTATGTTCAGAGTTGGTGGAGTGGAGTTGCAGGGCTACACATATTCAGACTAACCAAGGAGTGCAGTTAACGGGAAGAGTAATTCAAGTTGTTTTGGCTTGGTATCATCTATGATCTCGTGGTATAGCAAGAAGTAGCACTCAGTGGCAATTAGCTTAGCAAAGGCCAAGTACATGGCAGCAATTCTAACGAGTTGTGGGGTCATATAGCTATGCAATATGCTCCTAGGATTATTTGGTCTTGAGATGGGGCCCACTGTGATTCAATATGACAATGAAAGTTGCATTCAGCTCTCAGAGAATAGATCCAAACGTATAGAGATCAGATACCACTTCATTAGTGACAAGGTCTAAAGAGGTTTTGTGAGATTGTAATACATCTCCACAAAGAAGCAAGTAGCAGATATTCTCTCCAAGCCTCTAGGAAAGGGGAAGTTTGTATTTTACAGAGACAAACTGGGGGTGGTGGAGAATCCCTTCATTGCTAGGAGGGAATGATGATTTTGTAGCCTCGGAAGGTCTTCTACTGTCTTGGTGTCCTAGCATGTAGAAGATATTTAATTGCCTCTTTAGGTGCTTGCTTGGTGGAGTAAGTAATTTTATGATTTCTTTCATAAGGTTAGCTTAGGAAAAATACAATCATTAATTTAATTAATTATTGTGGACTATCAAGCCAAAGTTCTAAAGGATAAATAACAAAATTATTTAAGTGACTTAAATATAATCTCAACCGTTGATTTCAAGTAAGGCTTCGGATTTAATCCTAGCCATTGATCACTTAGGAGATTAGGGTTAGCGATTTTGGCTTAATGAAATTATAAAATAAGCCTAAGGGAGTGGTGAAGGCAAACAATTATGGAGGGAGCGATTTTCTCTAGAGCAAGAGGATTGACTAGACTAAGGAGAAGTGTAGCAAGGAATTTCGAAAGAAATTTAGGGAGGCCGAGTTGCTAAAGAGGAGGGTCAAATTGCAGAGGAGACCAAAATATCCAGAGGGGCGGATTTTTCAAGTGTGCAAGGAGCGTACGAGGTGAAAAGAATGGGGGCTGATTTGCTAGATAGACAGGTCTAATTCTCCAGAGTCGAGTTTCTTTGGGAGGGTCGATTTCCAAGGGCCCATTGCCTTGAGGCCGATTTTCCCAATGCGGCCAAGTTTTCAAATTCCCAGCAGTTGTATTTTTTCTATGCATTCTCTGTGAGTCTAACCCAGAATTTTCCTAATAAATTTAATATGAAGGAAGATTGTGTTGGGTACAAATTTGTTTTTGTAGTGGGATTCATCTCCATTTTATTTATGTTGCATTTTATTTTTTGAGTTAATATTCCAATGTGTTTATTTTATCAAAAATATTTGAGATAAATATTTTTTGGGTTTCTTAATAAATTTTTGAGGTAAAGTAAATCAGATCTGGTATAAGATAATTAACACCTCTATTTTCATTATACACTAAAGTTATTAGACTAAAAATAGAGTGTTCCATCTCTAGCTCTTTTGAGCAAGTCTAAAAGTTGGTAAAAATATAGCGATGTGCTTCCACTCTAAGCTAATGAGACTAGAATCTAAGATAGTTGAGGGTGATCTATAACAATGGCACAAATTATAAAGAAGAAAATCAGCAAGACTAACAATACAACCTTTCTTTCCCTCCAAAGCCTTTTGTATGAGTACCAAGCTTTGAGAAGAATTTTTTGTAGCCAGCAATGGATATTTTGGAAGGATAGCACAAACCAGAAGCATTCACTGTGAAAACACAAGACCCCTATGTCTACTAAGATACAATGATATTATTGAGTTGAATGCTCCTGCATCAACATCCATAGCAAAAAGAGAAACAAGTTGGAGCATGAGAGGTTGGAGAAGTTGGTTTTCACCTACTACAACCTTCGAATGCTCACAAAACAAGTGCAACCAAAGGATCTAAATCTAATTTTATTTAGACTCTGATTGGGTTGTGGAGGAGTCGTCCCCTAATTTGAGTTGGCTCGATGAAGAGACTAAGGATCTTTCTAGTTTGCCATCTCAGATAGAGACTCCAAATACACTTGCCTCACAGTTGCTTCAGCCTTTTGATGTTGGCACTAGCTCCACAAGGGCTTATTCTAGGCATAGTAGTGCATGAGTGATGAGACTCAAGATTGTTATGAGACTATGACTTATCATTAATGGCATATGTATTTGAATTTTGAACTTGTTACCATTTTTAATTTTGATTATGGAATCATGATTCGTTTTCTTATTCAGTATCTAAATGTTTTGCTTACAAAAATCGAATATGTTATGTTGTACTACCATAGCTATGAGATAATGTTATGAATTATTGCATATATTGTGGTTTTTATAACTTATAAGGATTGGAAATGTCATTAGTTTCGTTTTTGTGCTTAAAATTTATCATATTTTAAGTTTTTTTTTTTGTATTTTGTCGAGTCTTATATGGGTCGTTCTCGAATCTTATACAAGTCGTCGAGTCAATAGCCAGACAAGTCGTATATGAGTACGAATCGTGCAACACTGATCACTCCCCAATCCAAGCATCCTCAAGTAAAATCCTCCATGCAAGCAACCAAGCATCCTCATGCCTCCAACGCCCTCCTTCAAGATACCCAATGCTCCTCCTCCATGTGCTAGCTACATGAAGTCATCAAGCTCCATAGCTCTACAATGCTCCAAGGAAGAATGCCACATAATCATTAAGACAAGCAATAGCAATTGAGCAGCAAGCCAACTCCAATGTGTATATCCATCATAGCACAACCAAGAGTCATCCACACACCTTGGACATAGCATCACATGAGGCAACCCTAAACATGGTGCAAACAGTTTAGGAGTAATCTTCAGACCTAACAGTAATTTGGTTTCAACTCCACACTCTTCCTCTATTTTCAAACATTGGAAGAAATTGCAAGTTAGATTAAGTAAAAACTTCTTTCCCTCCCCTCAAAAATTTTCCCAATGTCAATCTTACATGATCCCGAGTTGTTGAGCTTAAATAGAGTCATAGCTCTAAGACCAACAAATGGGCTTCACTTCTAATGATTATTATGGGTTTACCCAAGGTGGGTCTGACTAATCTAAACCAAAAAATGTCCCCACAAGGGCAAGAGCAGGGTTTCCACTAAAGGCTAGAAATGAAATGGAATCGTTTGGTTTTCATCCAGCTCAATTTATGAAGAACTCAAACCATCAAATATTCTATTTTGACTGAGATCCACACGAGCCCCACCAAGGCCATTCCAAGCCCCCCAAGTATCTTCGTTTATCAATTTGCAAACAGCAATATGATGCTCATGCAACATTCACAGCTCAAGACGATTGCTTGCTTGATCTGCAACTCTATCTATGAAAGTCCCAAGGACATGGTACAAAATTGTGGTAAACACATTGTTCTTTTTAGTGGATATGCTTCTGGCTATCACAAAGCAAGAAGTGTTAATCTTAGTTAACAATGGTATGTTTTATGCTTAGCACAAATATTTCAATGTTCCTTTAGCAGCCCAATGACAATTTCCAGTTTAATTTTCCAATAGCAATCACATTGACAGTGATTGTAGATAGAACATGAATAACGAAATGTAGAAGACAAGCCAAGATAGGAGAACACTAGATATGGCGGATGTCAGGGAAAAACCCCAAAATGGGGAAAACCTTCCGATCAATTCTTCTTATTATTATATCAAATGTTCAGCAGAAAGAGAGTACAAAAAGTCAAAATTGACTTACCAAATCAAAGTCAAAACAGCCTTGTCAAATCTGCAGTCAAATTCAGCCCTAACTAGAAAGTCAAAGATGGTGAACGCAGCAGCTAAACATCCACTTTGAAGTTCAATCAAAGGCAATCAAACTTGGCCTCCTTAACTGGTCAAACAACAATCAAAATAGTCCTCTTTTGAGAAGTCAAACCTTGTCAATGGTAGTCGACTTCTACAATCAAACAGGCTTGTGGTCAATGGAAGTAATAGTGCCCAGAAATTCTTGGTTTCTATGCCAAACAGTACAACCAACCAAAAATGAAATTTTCCCACAAAATCGCAATCAAAGGATGAGTCAAAATGTCTAGTCAACACTAGTCAAACCCTGTAATAGCTCTGAAATTTTGGCCCTGTAATCTGCCCAGAAAATCTGTCCTACCGACCACAAGTGTGGGAGAAAAGATATGCCCAATAGTTGCATGAACCAATGAGAGAAGGAGAGAGAAGAATGTGTGAGTGAGTGAGGTGCCAAATGAAGATGGAGGTCTCTCTTATTTATACAAATTGTTGAGGGTGAAGTGACATGTCTCTTGGGCTTCATGAGCCTACATGATGATGTGGCTGACCTTGACAATGTGCACATGTGTGGGCATAAATTCAAAAACACATTTCTGCTTTTCCAAATTTGATGATCTTTAGGTCAATTTTGGTCCTCTCGAAAAGAGGAATTCAATGCAATCATCATCTCCATTAAATGAGTTGTCCAAAGTGGAATTTGGCTCTAGTTGCCAATTTTAACACTCCCTCTCAACTAGGGAGAATTCCTCCTGCCAATCCATCCATCATCATCAATCATCATGCCATCTTGTTGCCATGTACCATCTTTGTATCTTGTCTCTACTTTGTTGAACACTGATATAGATAATGAAGAAGAATCAATCGAGAGCGAGTCACAAGACCTTACCACTCTCCACCGACAAAAATCAATCCAAGTGTAGAACCACAATCAAACTTGATCCCAAATCAAGTTGTCGAACATCATACATCCTAGACATAGGGAGTACGGCAGTACACAATGCATCCATCTGTAGTGGCATGGTCCCTATCCACTTTTCCCAACTCATTGGCCAAATGAGAGGTACTTCCCATGAGCCCTGAACTACATGGGTAGGATGTATCTTGGGGCATCCAGAGGAGAAAGTGAACCACTCATCCTGCTCATATGCCATAAGAGAAGGGGAACCACTCATCTTATGCATATATCATCAATTGTAGGGGATGGTGAACCACTCACCATACACGTGTCATCAATCGAGGGGAAGGTGAACCACTCACCCTGTACATAGCACACCTAAAGGGGAAAGTGAAACACTCACCCTATGGTCACTCATAGCTCCAAGAAGTACACCAAGCCCCCAGGAGCTCCTAGAGCTCAGTGTCCAACTCAAGCAGGACCCTCATGGGAGGGTCCTTTCACAACTCCAAGTCTCTCTCGGAAGGCTAAGAATTTGACCTTCTCAAGGGCTTCAATGTTGAGAAATCTAGGGCATCGAGGTTAAGTGATTTCTCTTTAATTTGACAACTGCTTGGGAATGCTTTTTACTTCTTAGATTAGGATCTTCTTTTAGCTTATGTTATTATAGTTATTCTTCATCAAACAACTATCAATGCATAAACCATAAAGAGATAAGAGACACAGAATATGGGCTATCAACCAAGGCCAAAACCTCTCCTTGAGAGGAAAACCTGAACAAATTCTTCTTCTTATAGAGATTCCACTTGACGAATACAAAGACCCTAGACCTTTTTGCCACTCCAAGACCAAGTCACAACCCTCCTTGATGAAATCCTTCTTGAAACAAACTTGTTGCTCTTTCCTTCTCCTATGGTCAACATAAGTCAAACTGTCTGCACTACTACAATTTCGGTTTCATCCACAGATCTGCAACCTCAACTTATTTTATACCCTTGCAATTCTTACGTGTGAGTTGTTTGGAGGTATCTTCCTTCTTCGCTCATCTAGGAGACTCAACCTTATGACCTTGGCTATGATATATGTTGATATAAAGATCTTCTTCTGTGCTTCTTTGCTGACTGAGGAAACCCTACTGCAGAAGCTTTAATATATGCACACGTGCAAGGAAAGGGTAACCAAAACAGTGCCTAAATAGCTCAGATTCTTCTCCTTCTTCTTACGTTGGATGAGAGGCTTCTACTTCTCCTTTTCGCACTTTTTGTTGTACTTCAGATGCATGACCGAATTTAGTGCCTAGAATGAAAGTCGAGTTGCCTATAAATAGTAGCTTTCCCATGCAAATTAGCCGACATGACTTGGAAACAAGGTCGACATGCCTTTTGGAGATTATCTTTCTTTCATCTTGAGCCGACTTGAAGGAGAGGTCTTGTGCTTCTCTTGGAGGGCTTTCATGCTTATTTTAATGACATACAAAATGTAACATGCACAAGAAGGGTCCTTCATACATGACATTGACTCAATTTGACTTTTATGACTAGATGACAAAACCTAAAGGCTCACAATGGGAGCCATTACTAAAAAGAAAATTCCTTGCTCATGAAACCCATGAGACAAGTATTACAATAATAATTTTTATTATTCTTCTTTTCATCAATTACATAAAAACACAATTACACATGTCATTATGAAGACCGAACCTAGTTACACTTTTCAACATTCATGACGATGTCATTAACCTACTCATGGGTCTTGATGTGTTGGAGCCTTATTGCTCCTCGTTGTACCATATCCCAGATAAAGTGGTACTTGATGTCAATGTGCTTGGAGCGGTCATGGAATACTTAATTCTCTGAAAGGTGAATCCCACTTTGGTTATCGTAATAGATCACGGTGGTATCCAGCATGTGCTCAAATAGCTCACTAAAGAGCTTCCTCAACCAAATAGCTTCACAACAATCCATACTATATGTAATGTATTTGGCCTCGATGATGCTTAGACCAATCGATTTCTACTTCCTGCTTATCCAAGAAATTAAAGCAGACACCAATGAGAAGCAACATCCTAACGTGCTCTTTCGATCTACCATACTGCCAACCCAATCAGCATTAGTATACCCATGTAGCCTCAAATATCTGACAGTGTATCTCAGCCCATAGTTGATTGTGCCACGAAGATATCTTAAGAGATTCTTAGTAGCAATCCAATGTATGTGTTGAGGCTCAGCCATAAATTGACCCAACGTATTCACAGCGAAACATATGTTCGAACGGGAGTTTACCAAGAACATCAGCGCCCCCACAAGTTGTCGATACTCGAAAGGGGTTACCAATTCAGGCCCAAACGCACTTCCACATAGCTTCTTGAAGTTGAGTTCCATTGGAGTAGACACAGACTTGCAATCCACCATCCCACATCTCTCTAGCAGCTTCACAACGTATTTTCCTTAAGAAATGAAAATCTTGCGTGGCTTTTGCCAAACCTCCAAGCCTAGGAAGTAGTGCATCAACCCTAGGTCCTTCATTTCGAACTCAGAAGTCAACTCCCTCTTGCATTGATAAATGAGAGGGTCCACACCAGTAAGAAAGAGATCATCTACATAAAGGACCAAAATGAGAGGCATGTCCTTTTCAACCTTGAAGTATAGGTTTGGTTCAACATAGCTCCTTGTAAATCCCAGCTTCATAAGATAATTGTCAATCTTTTAATACCAAGCCCTAGGGGCTTGCTTCAACCCATAGAGGACTTTCTTCAACCTACATACGTGTGTCCTTCGATCTTGTACTTTGAACCCCTGAGGTGTTCCAAGTAGACTTCCTCCTTAAGCGAACCATGCAAGAAAGCAATCTTAACGTCCATTTGATGTAGGCTCCATCCTTGAGTAGCAGTGAGAGCGATAATAGATCAAATAATGGTATATCGGGCAACCAAAGCAAATATCTCGTCATAGTCCACTCCTTTTGAGAGAAGCCTTGAGCAACGAACCTGGCCTTATATTTTTCAGCACTTCCATCAGCTTCATGTTTGAATTTGTAAAGCCACGTAGAGGTGACCACGGACTTGCCCTTAGGTCTAGGCACCACATCCCCGACATCATTCTTCATGATTGATTCATATTCCTCATTCATTGCATCCTTCCATACTTGGTGCTTTACGACTTCTTCGAACGTGCATAGTTCAGCTCGAACGATAGTACTCATAGCAACCAAGTACCCTTGATACCTGTTCGACTTCTTACTTTTGCGAAATGTCCCTCTTGGAGCGGTATGCCTTTTAGCATCTTCAAGAGTATCTTTGAGCCATAGAGGTCGTTTCCTTGAGGTAGAGGGATCACTCATAGGTGGATCAATAGGATCCATCAAACCATCAACATCAGGCATACGTTCATCTATCGGAGGTTCATCCTGTTTTTCCACAGCATCGTCATTGTCCTTCCTTGGAATAGGAAGATCATTGGCTTTCCCAAGGGTAGTATCTTCATCAAAGGTGACATCACTGCTTACTTCCACATCTCTTTGACTAGGTACATATATTCTATATGCCTTTGAATTTTCACTATAGCCAACCAATATACCTTTCTTCCCAAATGCTTCCAACTTATTCCTTTTCTCTTTAGGCACATGAAAATACACGGGATAGCCGAATATTCTAAAATGAGAAACATCAAGTTTCTTACAAGTGAAGATCTCCTCGAGTGTCTTGAAATCCAATGCTTGATGTGGGCTTCTATTTTGAACATATATGGCAGTGTTGGCAGCTTCTCCCCATAAAAACTTCAACAGACCTTGATCATGGAGCATGGCACGAGTGGCTTCCATGATTGTTCGATTCTTCCTTTTAGCAATTCCATTTTGCTTAGGAGTGTATGGAACCGTTGTCTCCCTCTTAACGCCAGCCTCTCTGCAAAAGTCATTGAATTCATTTTATTCATATCCGGTTCCATTGTCGGTCCTCAACATCTTGATCTTCTTTCCTGTTTGATTTTCCACCATTGCTTTGAAAGAATAGAACCATTTGAAAACTTCATGCTTATTATTTAAAAAATAGATCCATGTTTTGCATGAGAATTCATCCACAAACATTGCAAAATATAAATATCCACCCAGATAGGTCAAAATGAACCAATTGAAGAATATCAGAAGTTCTTGCTTTCACTAGAAGGGAATGGTCCCTTTGTAAGTTTCCCAACTGCACGACCCTAACAAACACCTTCATGGTTCATATTGAACTCGGGCATACCTGCGACCATCTTCCTTACCTAAGGTAAGGCTTTGTAATGTAAGTGGGGCGAACATCTGGTGCCATAGCTCAAATTGAAGAGAAGTATCACTGGCCAAAGCTCCCAAAGGACTTCCTCCAACTTGATAGAGACCATCAACCCTAAATCCAAGAGTAAATGCATCTTTAGGGTTTCTTTGCCAAATACATACATTTCCATCAATGAACGCTACCTTGAAGCCTTTATCTTCCTTGACAGAAATAGACACCAAGCTCTTCTTCAAATCGGGCACAAGTAAAACTTCCAGTGGATGAATGGTTTGACCTTGATTCAAGTGAGGAGTGACAGTACCTATCCTTTTCACGGAGTAGGTGGCATTATCTCTGAGTATGATCTTCAAATTAGTCTTCTTTTCAACCAAATTTGAGAGGGTCTCAGTGTACCTAGTGAAGTGCCTTCAGGCTCCACTTTCAATCAACTAATGATCCAAAGTATCCGAAGGAGAGGCAATAGATAAAGCGGAAATAAGATAGAATTCATCTTGTTTTTCTACAACATTACTTTTATCATACCTAGTATTTCTCGTCATTTTAGGAGGTCGACCATTTCCATTTTGAGTAACGGGAGCAATCCTCTTTCCTTTGTTGTTGAACCTATTGTTCCTTTGATTGCCATTGCCTTTGAAATTGTTGTGGTTGTTATTGTCATCATCCCTTGGAGAATTCTTCTTGAGAGGACACTCTCTAGCATAGTGGCCAAACCTGTTGCAATTGTAGCACCTTCCTTTTCTTCCTTCTTTGAATCCTTTCTTGGATCCTTGACCCTGTCTTCTTGAACCAACATTATTCTTCCTTTCTGCATGAGCGGAGAAAGCAGTCCGTTCACCTACATTTGAGGACTTGTCGCTCTAGATCATCCCAGTCTTCTCCTGAGTGCTTCTAGCCAATAACTCATCAAAACCAGGTACCCTGTCATTGTTGAGAATAACGGTGACAAATACATCCCATGGTCTTGGAAAACCTCCAAGAGCAATGAGCGAGAGCTCCCTGTCAAATAACTTCTCCAACAGATAGCAAGTCATTCTTAATTTTCATTATTCTCATGAAGTAGGATTGAATAGACTCCCCTTTATCCATCTTGATATCCTTCAACTTGTTTTTGAGAAAGAGGATTTGATTTGCATTGTTCACTTTGAACATCTCAACCAGCTTATCATATATCTCCTTAGAAGCTCCCAAATCAAAAATGCTTTTGACTAGAGTCAACCAAAATTTTCTTTGCTTTGACCTCAAGTTTTCTATACGTCTTAGCAACATTCGGTTCATTTGAAGGAGGCCCCACCACTTTTCCCTACACATAGTCCAATACTTCATGCTCCTCCAAAGTCAGGTCCAAAGTCATCTTCCATGCATGATAGACAGATTTGTCATTGCTCTTGTCCTCAATCTTGAAGTAAGATGAAGAAGCCATTGAAACTTGTCCATAAATCTCTCTTGGTGATTGCTTCTCTCTCTCTTGCTTGGGCTTTGCCTTCACCTGGGCTTTGATACTATGTTAATTTTAGTTAACAATGGTATGTTCTATGCTTAGCACAATTACTTCAATGTTCCTTTAGCAGCCCAATGACAATTTCCAATTTAGTTTTTCAATAGCAATCACATCAACCATAAATCACATTGACAGTAATTGTAGATAGAACATGAATGACAAAATGCAAAAGACAAGCCAAGACAATAGAACACCAGATATGGCGGAAGCCAGGGAAAAACCCCAAGATGGGGAAAACCCCTTGATCAATTCTTCTTATTATTATATCAAATGTTCAGCCAAGAGAGAGAGTACAAAATTCAAAATTGACTTGCCAATTCAAAATCAAAACAACCCTGCCAAATCTGCAGTCAACAGCAGTCAAATTCAGCCCTAACCAGAAAGTCAAAGATTGTCAGTGCAGCTGCAAAACATCCCCTTTGAAGCTCAGTCAAAGGCAGTCAAACTCCGTCTCCTTAGCTGGTCAAACAGCAGTCAAAATAGTCCACTTTTGAGTAGTCAAACCTGGTCAACAGAAGTCAACTTCTGCAATCAAACAGGCCTGCGGTCAACGCAGGTCAAAGTTCCCATAAATTCTTGCTTTCTGTGCCAAACAGTGTGGCCTGCCAAAAACAAAATGTTCCCACAAAATCTCAGTCAAAGTGCCTGGTCAACGTTGGTCAAACCCTGCAACTGCTCTAAAATTTCAGCCCTGTAATCTGTCCCGGAAAATTCGTCCTCCTTGCCACACGTGTGAGAGAAAAGATATCCCTGATAGTTGTACGAACCAATGAGAGAAGGAGAGAGAAAAATGTGTGAGTAAGTGAGGTGCCAAATGAGGTTGGAGGTCTCCCTTATTTATACAAATCGTTGAGGGTGAAGTGACATGTCTCTTGGGCTTCATGAGCCTACATGATGATATGGCCGACCTTGACAATTTGCACATGTGTGGGCATAAATTCATAAAAAAAATTTCTGCTTGTCCATATTTGATGATCTTTAGGTCGATTTTGGTCATCTTGAAAAGAGGAATTCAATGCAATCATCATCTCCATCAAATGCGCTGTTCAAAGTGGAATTTGGCCCTAGTTGCCAATTTTAACAAGAAGACAAGAGTGGTTAGTAATATCCCCGATTTTGTGAGCATGGGAATCGCTAAGGAATTTTGCTCAATTTTGGTAATATTAATTAAAAGAAAAGGGGCAAATATTATTTTGGAGAAAGGCGGAAAATATTATTTTATTGGAGGATGGCAGTAAATTATTATTTTATTGGAGAATGGCCGCAAATTATTATTTTATTACAATGGCGGCAAAAGTCACTTAGTGGCAAATGGCCCCCGACAATAAAATAATAATAAAAAGGAATCTAGAAGTATGGAGAAAAATTATAAGAGGATGGGCTTATTTGTTGATCATCCTATTCCTATCATATATCATTGACATTGAAAAGAAACTCAAGCGAGTTTCAGACTTATAGATTTCAAGCAAAACTGTAAGCTGATTTTGGTGGACTATGAGTCTCTTGATCCAATTTCGAAAGACACTCCTTGCCTCCCTAGTTGGATTTTTTTCTGGGTTTATTTGAAGATCTGACAAATTTTATTTGCAGGCAAACTTCAGTATCTCGGTGATTTCAAGGAACTCCTCAGCATCTTGTATATTTGCAGGGTTTCGTGATCCATTTAACCAAAATCGATCTCAAGTATCTTGCTGCCAGTAGAAGTTAGGTTATATCAGTGGAAAGGTCTGAGTTCATAACTTGTAGAGGTCTAAGCCAAATCTGAACCAAAGGAGTGTGAATCTATGAGTAAAGAAGAGTGAAATTCAGTGCTTGGAAGGACCACAAGTTGGCTGAAAGAAAGGGTCCAATCTCACCTTCACAAGGGTACCTCACTCATCCATTCAAGAACACGAATTTGCATGTGTAGATTGCTGGTTGCATTGCCACTGATTTGAGGGTTGAGCTGCCTTGAAAAGGCTGATTTAATGCTGAAGGAGTCTGCACAAATGCTGTTACAATGACTGATCTCCTTGGTCAAGAGAGAGAGTGTGACTTGCAGAAGATTGAGAGAGGAATTTCTCTCTGGTTTGCTATACACACCACCACAGTCTTCATTCTGCCCAGACCGAGTTCTATTCAGCTGAAAGAGGAGGATTATGCATTCATCTTGATGGCTGAGAGTGCGTGTAGGAGAAAGGGACAAGTTCTTCCTTGTAGCTGAACCATATTCCAGCGAATACTGTCATGTGAGCGGCAAGTTGGGGCTGATATAGAGCAGTACCATGCCATACATTTGGGCATCTGAAATGAGAGGATTAGCTGCTGATTGTAACCAGGTTCTATAAATTTTATAATCTCTGCTTTTTCCTTTGTGACTCTGTCATGTTGCATATCTGGAATATACATTTCTGAGTTTTTCTATATTGAAGAAATAGTGTTTTGAATTGCTATAGCATTCAATATTCATGGTTGAATGATGTAATGATGTCTATGTGATTATTATTCCTGATCTGGTTGTCTATGCAGTATTAATTTGGTTCTACTCTTTATCATTTAAGTGACGTGGCAAGACATACACTTACAGTAGTCTAACCACATATTAAGTGTTTGACAAAATCTCACTAAGACCAGATTTGACAAAACTCATTAAAACTGGGTAATACTTAAGGTATTTCCAAAATGGAACATTACATGATTCCCATTCTCTTCATTGAGAAGACCATAATCCATTTGCATTTCCAGAATACTGCAAAGATTCTGTGTTTGAAAAAAAGGTTTCAAATTTCCTCATTTTTGTGAATGAGATTTGAAATGTTAATTAAAGAAATATTTAAAGGCAGGTATACCTGAAAATCACAAATATCTGCAAATATGTTTTCATGTAATTTAGCAATTTTCCTTTCTGTCTAGACCCTAATATTTCTGTAATCCAGTTTCCTGCCCATTTGGATTTTTAAAAGTGAAAAGCCCATTCTCTTTTCATGTTTACTTAGAAAAGGTTTTGGTGTTCATTCCAAATGTAGTGTTTTAACATTTAGATAAACAACACAACATGCACAACTAAGTAACCCGCATATTGTGGCTTCAGTATATTCACTCAATCTGTGAAACCTTATCTCACTAACACTTGTTATGGAATGATGATATCAAGCTGAAACTTAGAAGCAAATACCTTTGTAGCCAATAAAAATATCAGGCTAACGACAATAAATGTTAAATATAAGAAAAGGCGGGTTTAGCCACAGAATGTAAATAAGATTACGATAATTGTATGAAAACCTTCTTGGGCTGTAAGAGATGTGAACAACAATTCTCTCATCTGCTTCCCCATTTTCGTAGACCGGTACTGCTCTTGCAATTGTCTTGACTGCCTGGTATCACAGTTTAAAATAAGAGACATCTTGAGGATCAGATTGGAAGGTGTAAACAATTCTTCATCTAACAAGATTCAATAATGAATTCCAAAACATATAGGAGAAACATTTCAGGGATTTCAGATCCTAAGAAACAAGTGCAGCAAAAAAAGTAGCATGCTATGTGCACTACCGTATAAAATTCCCATTTTAGAGAAGGAGATATAAAATGACCATTAGTCCTCACTAGGGTGCGCCACCCAAGCTAGGGCCAGCACATGCTCCTGGTTCATTGATGTGATTTAAGTTTGCAACTTGGTAGTGTTTGTGTGGCAATATTATTTTGTATGCTGTTTTGCAAAATTTGCATGCGAACTGGGACAGCTTTCCACTGGACATCAGCTGCTGCAGATTGAAACATGCATTCTGTATTTCATCTGAATGGTTGCATAGAACAGTAATGTGGAAATTCATTGTAGTCTAGTAGTAGATTCTTATGTTGAAAGCTACATGGGAAAATTCTAACATTGGACAGGAAGCTGGTTGGTGCAGTTTGGAGATCTGCCCTAGGTCTTTTGAGGCTTGGGATTCTCTACTCATGGTCATTTCACTCCTGTTCATAGTGTTAACAATCAAATCCATTCACAGTTGCAGTGCATTGAAGAGGGCACTATTCCACATAAAAAATTAAAGCAGAAATGAGCGACCAAGTTCTGCCCAAGTTCCTATCCAAAGCCCAACTTTTTGAGCTCAAGGGTGTTTTGAAGACCCTTTAGGAAGATTCCTGTTGGACCATAGTTTTGAAAACCGGCCTAGCTAACCGGTTACGGGTCTAACCTGCCAGTCAGCAGGGCCACCGGTTGGAACTCGCTGAAAAACCCAGTTAAGGAGGCCCTAACCGGCCGGTTACCTGCCATGCCCACTGAGGACCCACAGTGCGGCTTTTCCAAGTTAGTTTAGGGGTTTTGGAGGGAAATTAAGAGTGCTTTCCCTCCAAAAACACCCTCTCCAAGCCTTTAAGAGGCCCCTCTCCCTCTCATTTGTCTCACACCTCTGATTTGGAGTGTTTATGAGTGTTTGTGAGTTTGCTTGGGAGCTTGGAAAGTGTTGAGTTTTTGCTGGAGTAGTCATCTTAGAGTTGGAGTTGGAGATATTTGGAGATAGTTTGTAGCTGTCAGTGGAGTTGGCATCTTCAAGAGGAGGCTACTGAAGCCAGTTTGCATCAAGGAAAGGCAAAAAACCAATGGAAGGCACTAGTCGTGCAGGTGGACAAACTCGTGCTTCCATTAGGTCCACTTCTATTGTTATTGGTGGCATTGCTACTGAGGTTGCAGATCAGGCTAAGGCATCTGCAGACTCTGAACCAGATGATGTCTATGTAGTTCTTGATGATGATACTGTGGCTAGTAGTGGTGATGAACTTGATGATTGATCATGTGTACACTGTAGACTTGTGGTAGGTCAATGGCCTCATAGCTTGCACCATTGTTTTTGGACTTTAGAGCCTCATTGCTTATGTATTTTGCTATTTTGTCGATGATATGTATTGCACTCGGTGCCATTTTGATATATTCACCTTTACATGGTATATAAATGAGCAAAATTTGCATATTTTGTCTCTATTGGCTTGGAATCATGGTTTTAAATCTTAAAAATAGTTGTGTTCCATTAAAAATTAATTATTTAATGTATTCTTCTAAAACCGATTCGTTTAGACCAAACCAGTCCCAGTTAGACCGGTTCCAGTCGGTAAACCGGTTCATTAGGTGGACCGGTCCGGTCACCGGTTCCGGTTTTAAAAACATTGTGTTGGACATATAACTGAAAATAACTACTGGACAAGCATGGATATGATGAAGAAGAGAATGTGTGTTAGTTTTTGTGGAGAGGCTAGATATATGTATTCTCCAATACCCAAAAATTGTTTCTAGAAATTCCACCTAGAGACGACTTAATTAGATTTATTAATCAGTTTTTTATATTTCCAAAGTCTAAACTTAGGAAAAATGATTAATTAATCATAATTAATTAAGTCATGATGTGAATGTTATAGAAACTCACACGGATCGACAGGGAAATAATTTGGGCCATCGATTATGTTTTAATCTTGGTCGTTGGTGCCCCAACAAAAGATTATAAGAAAAAGTCAATGGGTAGATAAAGAACACACCAGTGTAGTTACTCAACTGCCCAGGCAAATCGATTTTCTCAGTGGCTGAAGTTCAGCAGAGGAGATAGAGCCAGAGGGTGAGTTGCATGAGAGAGAGAGGAGGTATCAGCAGTGGTATGGGAAGTGCAGGACGAATTCAGGAAGAGACAGTGTGATGAGAGACGTGGTCCACTAGAGCACTGCACAGTCACTACACAGAGGGTGACACAAAGACACCAGCATATGGGCAGACGATCCATCTCGGGGTCAGGGAGTCACTGTGGAGAGTGAGAAATTTGTTACTAAATTTCTCTCAGTATTTTTCCTCTGTTTTGTTGACTGAATTCTTGTACATGAATTATTGTTGAAAATTTAATAAGGAAGCCCTCATCTGTTGCACCAGTTTTCTCGCATTGGGTTTTTCCAAGGACAATTGTCCAAAAATAACTGTGTCAATATCTTTATGTGCGTGCTAGAATTTCTCTAATTTTCCAGAATTTATTTTTCTTACGCGACATTTGTTTTGTGAAGGATGCAATGTATATGTTTCAATATTTGTCGTAGGGAACTGCAAATAGTTTGTTTAATTAATTTAACAAATAGAAGAAATATTATCAGTGGTTGCAATAGGATTCTGGGTTTCAAAATTTTCACATGGTATCAGAGCGCAGATAGAAATCGAAGAGCTCAGTTGCAGAGAGGAGAAGGAGCTTCATAGCACTACGTAAGCAGCTGCTCGAAACCCTAGAGGTTGTGCAGTCCCCTTGGCCAAGAGGGTTAATTTTTGAGGAAAGGTCTATTTCTCTGAGAGAGTCGACAGAGAATTTTTTGCAGAGGGAGCAGCAGTATTTTTTGCAGAGTAGATTTCCAGCTGGGACACAATATTTTGCAGCAGCAAAATCAGCATTAAGAAGGAAAGGAGAAATAGCACAAAAAATCATGGATAGAATCAACAGTCAGGAAGCCTCAGAATTATCTTCCAGGTTGGAGGATGAGTTTGCATGCTTGTCAAGTTCGGCATCATCTGGCGTCTGGTATATTGATAGTGGAGCTTCATCTCAGATGACAGGAGTTAGAGAATATTTCTCTAGCTATCAGGAGTAGCAGATGGACTTCCAGATTACTATATGCAACAAAACTAAATGTACTCCGGTAGGGAGAGGCACCATACAATTTCAAACAGAAACAAGAACTGGCACCAGCGCTACTAATGTATTGCATGTGCCAGGATTGGGTATAAACCTAATTTCAATGTCCTAGTTATAGGACAAGGGGTATGATGTACACTTCGTGGGGAAGAAAGTGTATGTCAAACAGTCCAGCTAGAAGAAGGTGAGACAAATTGGAGCTCAGAGCAACAGGCTATACAAGTTGCAGCTCGATTCTCCAATGGCACCGATAGATAGTGATAATAGCAATGGGAAGGAGCTGAACGAACTGTTTGTAATTTCCAACAATGTGTGTTTGTAGATTAACATAATCGGAGATTTTCATTTTGATTGAAGCTTTTGAGGTTTGAGCTACCTAGCTTTAGGGTTAATTTTTTCCAAGTGCAGAATCTGCTTAACATGGTCCAAACTCTAGCACTTAAAACAAGAATTGAAAGGTATATCTTTCAGATGGGGAAGCAACAATAAAGAACCAAGAAGATAAAGAAATACTATGTCAAACAACTTCCCAATAAATGTTAGGAGAGAGTTGAGAACGAACAACTATGTAGTAACACGTTGACATGATTAAAAAGGAAAACACAATCTAGAGTTGCAAATGGATCAATCATCAATGGCAATAAAGAACCGAGAAGAAAAAGAAATACTACCTCAAACAACTTTCCATTCGATGCAAGGAGAGAGTTGAGGATGAATAATTGTGTACTGACATTATGACATGACTAAAAAGGAAAACACAATCTAGAGTAGCAAATGAATCAATGGTCAATGACAATCCCTATCAAACAAAATAAATGCAAGAGGTGGATTTTGTAGTGTACCGATAGGGAGATCAAGGAGCCTAATCCACAAGGGGAGATTGACACAAACTTCCGTGATGATAATGAAATTTGGCAAACCACAGAGAAGGTTAAGAAAAAAAGGAGCAATTTTGAACTTCCCTAGAAGGCTGTTGGTGGAGAAGGGCATCTACAAATGGTATCCCAGCAATTAGGAAACAAAAACTGGGAAGTGGAGTCCTTATGGGGCCTTGGTAAAGACTGCATCTCCCATTCTTCAAAAAAAGGAACAGCAAAGGGAATTTACTGGAATGGAATATGGATGATTGCAAGAGCCCTAGCTTATGTACGACCTTGGTATGAAAACTTTGATCCAACATTCACATCTAGATTCTAAACATAAATATCCTCTCAAGGGAATTTCCCAGGTTGCTATAACATTTTCGTGAACATATTCAAAAGCCAGATCAGCCTTTTGGTCTATTTCTTGTAGGCAACAAGAGAAACTTGTACTCAATGTGACCCAACGATCGAGTGCCTTTAGAAGTGGACATTTCAAGGAATCTCCCCTCAACGATCCAACTTTTCAGTGGAGGTCTGGTCCATGTATAGAAGAAACTCTATCTAAGCTTACCCAATTGTTCATTTGTGTGCTTTTCATCTAGACATTTGATCAAAGATTGCCCTCCCAATAAGCAAGAGAACGATATAACTTCTGAAGCTAGCAACAACAATAAAACTCAGGAAGAGAGCAATAAGGTAACAGAAATAAAACAAAAGCACTAACAGCAACTTAAAAGAGTAGCAAGTGAAGTAAAGCAAAAAGAAAATAAGCAAGTGCAAACTAAGGCCTAGTGAGTTGAATATACAATCTTGTTGACCATTGGGATGACACCTGATGATTATATGAAAGACTCCATGCCCAGGGATGCTCCAAAGGACACCTATACCATCATATATCATCAGCATAGTTTTAAAAACCGTTTTTAAAAACCGGTTAGTGGTCTAACCGGCCGGTTAGCAAGCCCGCCAGTCTAAACCGGCCAAAAAACCCGGTTTGAATACCCATTTCTCCATTTTTTTTGCCCTAACTGGTGAAAACTGGCTGGTTTAGGACGGAACCAGCCGGTTTGTATCAAACCGACCGGTTCCGTCCTAAACTGGTCGGTTTTAGGTACGCCCACCGTAAAGTGAAAAAAGCGGACTTCTGACTGTGGTTTAGGGGTTTTGGGGAGAAACTAAGGGTGTTTTCCCTCCAAAAACACCCTCTCCAAGCCTTTAAGAGGCCCCTCCCACTCTCATTTGTCTCACACAACTGATTTGGAGTGTTTCTAAGTTTGTCTGTGAGCTTGGAGAGTGTTGAGTTTTTGTTGAAGTAGTCATCTTGGAGTTGGAGTTGGAGCTATTTTGGAGATAGTGTGTAGCTGTCAATGGAGTTGCCATCTTCAAGAGGAGGCTAAGGAAGCTAGTTTGCATTTCTAGGTAAGGATTTGCACTTGAGAATTCCTCATTTGACTGTTGTCCATGAATTGATTTTTTTATGTGTTATAAACTTCTCACTTCTATGATCTATCATCTATGCTATGAACTCTCTAGCTCTATGCTATCAAATTTTGTAGCTTGCATGTGCATTTGTTTTCCTACATTTATCTTTGGTTCTTCATGTTGCTTGGCTGCAATTTTTTTTTTAAATGGAAGATTTCTTTGCAAATTGTTATTATTTCAAGTAAACATGGCTCCAAAAGGAAAGGACAGTGCATGGGCTCATTGTGATATAATTGATGGAAAAATGATATGCAAATTATGCCATAAATCTATTGGAGGTGGGGTTATTCTTAGGTTGAAACAACACTTGGTTGGGATAAGAGGCCAAGTAAAGCAATGTGATGCACCAAATGCACTGTTAGGTCCTACTAGGGCAGAATACATTTCCAAGCTTGAAAAATTTTATGAGGATAAGGCTAGGGAGAAGGCCATCCAAAATGACATTGCAAAGAAGAGGGAATTATTAGAAGCCATGAAAGAGAGTGGGTATAATGATTATGAGATTCAAGACTCCTCTTCTATCCCTTCCACCAATGACCCCTTTCACTATGTTCATCCTTCTTTTGGCCAACCATCAAAAGGAATAAAGAGAACAAACATCCAAAGTTATCTCTCATCTTCTACCAACATTGCCTCTTCTAATCCCACTTCCTCCCAGCCAAGTTCTCAACCCACTTTGGATCAACATTGGAAAAGACAATGCAAAG
>APFE031312153.1:0-64877 GCA_000404065.3 Pinus taeda | reverse complement strand
AATACTTTGTAAGAGCTCATAAGCTCAAGAATAATTATACTCTCATAAACTCAGGGCAGATGAAAAGAATGATAAATTCATGCAAACAATTCTTACTGATGGTTGTAAAGGAAAAAAAACTTGATAAGACCAATGTATTTGAGGGCTGTAATGCTAAACAGCAAGCTGATATAGAAAAGGTTGTTTCAGAGTATGATGTCTTGTTTCAAGAACCTAAAGGTTTTCCACCCAAAAAGGAAATAGTACATGATATTATTTTGCAACAAGATGCTCCATTGCCTAACATTGGAATGTACATGTTGTCTACTTTAAAGAATGCTGAAATCAAGAAGCAGATGCAGGAGTTGCTCGAGAAGGGGTTCATCAAGCCTAGCACATCACCATATGGGTCACCAATCGTTTTGGTGAGAAAGAAAGATGGCTCATGGAGAATGTACATTGATTACCAAGCACTAAATAAGATAACAATAAAAAATCGTTATCCCCTTCCTCGCATAGATGATATTTTAGATCAATTGAAAGAAGCTGTTTATTTCACCAAGCTAGACTTGCACAGTGGATACCATCAGGTCAGAGTTGCAGAACAAGATGCATGGAAGACTACTTTCAAAACAAAGCAGGGATTGTATGAGTGGCTGGTTATGCCTTTTGGCCTAACCAATGCTCTTGCTACTTTCATGAGATTAATGAATGATGTACTTAGGCCTTTTCTTGATGATTTTGTTATTGTGTATTTGGATGACATTCTGATTTTTAGTAAAATGTGGGAAGAACACTTAAAGCATGTTAAATAGGGATTAGATGTTTTGAAAAGAGAAAAACTTCATGTTAAACTCTCAAAATGTGAATTTGGCAAAACATCTCTAAATTATTTGGGTCATATAGTAGGGGGTGGTGAATTGAAAATAGATCCCTCTAAAGTGGCAGTCATTGTAAACTGGCCTAAACCAAAGTCTGCTACAGAAGTGAGAAGCTTCTTAGGAGCAGCACAATATTGGAGGAAGTTTATTTCTAACTTTTCCTCAATTGCAGCTCCCTTACATGCTTTAACAGGATTGAATAAGTTGTTTCAGTGGGGAGGCAAACATCAGAAAGCTTTCAACACCTTGAAAGAAAAAATTAGTACAACACCTGTACTAGCACTGCCAGATCTACAAAGACCATTTGAGATCCAAACTGATGCCAATGACTATGCCATGGGAGCAGAGTTGACATAGCACGGTAAACCCATATGTTATCATTCTGAGACTTTCAATTCTGCAGTAGTTAACTGTCCTACATATGATAAAGAATTGTATGCATTAGTTCAAAGTGTGAAAAAGTGGAAACATTACTTAATGGGTAAAGAGACAGTAATACATACTGATCATCAACCACTTCAATATCTACACTCCCAAACTAAGTTGCAGCATCAAGACATTACAAATGGATGGGTTTTCTACAACAGTTTCATTTAGTCATCAAATATAAAAAGGGCATACACAACAAAGTTACAGACATGTTATCTAGACCCATTATAAATGCATCTACCATATTTAAGCATAACTCTGTGCTACATGAAAGCTACATAGAACAATATGCTCAGGATATGGACTTTAAAGATGTATATGCAACTTTGAGTCAAGGCAAAAGAATAGAAGAATTGAACTATCATATGAAGGACCGACTCTTATATCATTGTGGGAAACTCTGCATTCCACAAACTGAAAGAGTAAAGATAATTAGGGAAGCACACACTTCTCTGATATCAGGTCACTTTGGGGTAAGTAAAACAGTTGCGCAGCTACAAAGATTTTGTTATTGGCCGAAAATGAATGAGACAGTTTCTAGATATGTAAGAGGGTGTCCCATGTGTGCTAAAAGAAAGCCCGGCAATAGAAAACTAGGCTTGTACACTCCATTACCAGTTCCTTCTCACCCTTGGGAAAGTGTTTCCATGGATTTTGTTGGAGGACTGCCTAAATCTAGGAAAGGTCGTGATTATCTATATGTTGTTGTGGATAGATTCAGCAAAATGTGTATTTTGATACCCTGTAGTACACAGATTACAGCTGAACAAACTGCAAAATTGTTCTTTGAACATGTATGGGTTCATTTTGGATTGCCCACTTCCATTATATCTGATTGAGACACCCGATTTGTGGGGAAGTTTTGGTCTAGTCTGTGGGAATTGATGGACACCAAATTAAGGAAGAGCACAGCTTTTCATCCACAAACAGATGGCCAGATAGAAGTAGTTAACAGGACGATGATCCAGTCACTGAGAGGATATTGCAGCCAACACCCTAAGCTTTGGGATGAACACTTGTGTTATGTGCAGCATGCTTACAACAGAGCCAAACACTCTTCTACACAGAGATCTCCCTTTGAGACCTGTTTTGGTTTCATACCAAGGTCTCCTTTGGATTTTGTCTTTGGTAAAGATACCATGGTTGATGGACGCAGTGATGCAGACAAGGCAACTCAGTTTATTGAACAGATCCAGGAGATCCACCAGGCAGTACAAGAACAGCTAAAAAAGAGCCAGGCCAAGTACAAGGCTAGGCATGATAAGCATCGGATGGAGCATAGTTTTCAAGTTGGAGACCAAGTCTGGCTGTATATCAGCAAGGACAGGATGCAAGGAGAAGGTAAAAAGCTAAAACCTATCAGGTATGGACCCTTCAGGATACTTGAGAAGATTAGTGAAAATGCTTTTCGCCTTGATCTTCCACCTTACATGCACATCTACTTAGTCGTAAACGCAGATTGCCTGAGATTATTTGAACCTTCGATGATTGAGGATTCTGAAGAGCAAAGTCAATTGCCTTCTATTGACGACTTGCTACCTGAGTATCTCAATGAGTTGCAGGAAGACACAGTACTAGACAGGGAGGTAAGAACGACGCGCAGTGGACAAGTGGAATACCTCAAGATTGGGCTCAAAGGTTCGAAGCCAAGCAGTGTGAAGTGGATTGAAATTGGACAAGTGAGAAAACAGTATCCTCACTTAGTCGATGCTTGAAAACCAACTTTTGGTGGTCCAAAAGCTCTTTCAGTGGGAACGCCGTGATCCGAATTGGATCCATAAAAGACTATCAAGAACCATGACTGTATCAGGTCGGAGGAAATCTCTAAAGAAATCCAAAACAGCGATCAAAAACACCCTGAACCAGTGGCAATGGCAACCAACATGGAACGACGAGGACCTCGGTCAAAGCACGCTGACCTAGGCCCATGGAGACTGCGCGGGAAGCAAAATTAGCCCCTGGGAGCCCCGGATCAGGAAACAGAGGTAGATTTTGATGCGCGATTAGCGCTTCGCTGGGCAAACAGGGCCAAAATGGGGGAAGCCTTAAGCACTCAAACGCATGGCAAACAGGAGAACCGTGGGTGAAAAGGCAAAAGCGCTAAAAGGATAAAAGCGAGGCCCGCACTCTGGAAACCGGCGGTATTGATCGGAGCGCCCCCAAACGGTAAACGGTTTTGGAGAAAGCGGAGCGATCCCACTCAACGACTGACGCGTGGCAGCGGAGGTGAGAGAAAAATGTCGTCGATCACGCATTATCGGTCGAGCGGGTCAACCGCGCGGGACATGCATGCAACATTGGATCTGGGGAATCCAGATTGGACGGCTGGGATTGCGCCCGATGGAGAAAGCGGAATCGCTGAAGGATTAAGCCGCATTTGTAAAGATTCGAGGTTCGTTTGACCGCCACGGTGGAAGAGAGACTTCATCCACGATGAAACTGAAGAAATGAACCGACGAAGCAGGCTGGCACTATTTAGAGGAGGACACGTGGCCACTTCCCGAGCGTTCATGCTGACGTCAAACAGGGAACTTCAAGCGCAGCTGCAGAAGGTGAATCGACAAAGGCGGAAGAGAAACCGAATGGGCATGAGTTCGAATGGCTAAAAGCCATGAACAGTGAAACAGAATACACAGTTGAACACTGAGAGACAGAAACCAGAGAAGAAGGCAGTAACGCAACAGCAGGAAGAGACAGAGGGCTGAGCTGACTAGCGGCGATGTCGAGCATCAAAGCTTGAGAGATTCAAGCCATCCCATAGAGGAATCTATCCGGGTTGAGCACCACGTTGGGCTCTTGCCACTGTAGACCAGAAGGTCACAGAGCTGGTAGGAAGAAGAAGAGTCTGTGCACTCCAGTGGCTTGGGGAATCCAAGAGCCACCCTACCAAGTAAAACCTGCTTCAGGAGAACTCACATTGAATCCCTGTATTGTAATTCTCTGCTTAAAGACACAATAAAACAAGGCCACCACTGAAAGTTGGACCGGAGACGTAGCCTTGGAGAATAGGATGAACTCCTTATTAAAATTCTTGTGCCTTTATGTTTGCTTACTGTATTTCTCTGTGTCTTTCCATTTTAAATGTCTGTGTATTGGCAATCTAATCGATCTGTTGTTTCAATAACACAGAACACACACCAGCACATGAGTCTGTAATACCTTGTTTAATAAATCTTTAACTGATGTCACTCATAGCGTGAATATCAGATCACCCACATTGGGGTTTGTCCGGGGTTGGTGCCACATCTTGTGTCCTCTTGTCTTGGCTTCTCTTCTACCGTTTATGTTTATGTTCTATCTACATTTTACTATCATGTTGATTTGATTGCTAAACTGGATATTGATATTGGGTTGATAAAGAAATTGAAGTAAAATTGCTCTAAAGCATAGAACATACCATTGTTGCCTAAAATTAACAAAATCCTTTGCCATGAGCCTTACTTTGTGCTTGTCAAGTGAGCCATATGATTTGTACAAGTTCTTGTCGACCCACTTGCAGCCAATTGCTTTGGTTCTGAATGGAGGGTCAACCAACTTCCATGTTCCATTCTTTATGAGAGCATCATACTCCTTCTACATTGCTTCTTTCCATTCATCATAAGAAGCAACTCCTTGAAAGGAAGTTGGTTCAATGTTACTAGATAAATTCAATTCACAATCATATAAAACATCCATATCATCTACATCAACTAAATCAAAATTATCTACATCACCTCCATCTTGTCACCTCAGCTAAGACTCCCTACTCTTTACGAACTTTCACCAATGGGAGGAAACCCGATATATGGAAAGTCACTTGTGAAGGATGAATCAACAAATGGATGTGAAGTGACCTTAATGATCATTTTCCTAGAAGGGGGTTAAGAATGGGGCTTGCTTTCTCTTCAAGCAAGGTACAAAGTTTTATACGAGAAGGAGGTGAGGATTTAAGGGTTAGGTTTAAGGAGTGTGTCTCGCAAAGGAGTTTCCCAACCCCTAAAACCCTTGTTGAACTTGGTTTCCCAAGTGGTTCTTAAAGAATTAACTTCTCAAAGATATGGGACCACGCGGGACCAAGTGAACCCAGCCTAGGTTAAGGGGAGGGATTTTAGCAACCAATGATGATCTTAACCCAGACAAAGAAGGGGAAAGGATCAAAACAAGAGTTTTCACTTAGAAGTGTCAAATTGATTCTATGAGGTACTAGCCTATGGAACACTAGGGCAAAGTTTGATCTCAGAGCTAAGGCTTGGGATATCTCACAATTCCATCGTCGAAATTTCCTGAAATTGGAGGAAACCTTGAGGACACACCAGTGTAGAAGAGGCTCGGAGATCGAACTTTTTTCTATGGCTACTTTGTCGGGAAAGTGATGCCCTAGGTGGCCCAACGTGGCTAGACCTAGAATGAAGAGGGAAAGGTGAAGAAAAATGGTTCTTTGAGTGACCACCTATTGGTAGACCAGTGCATAATCCGTTGGGGAGAATGGAGTCTAGGAGAATGATGAGAAAGGACTTCGTTTCTCGGTCAAGGAGGCCTCAAGGACTACTTTGTTTGGCCTTTAGGGCAAGAAGAAGTGACCTTAAAGTTTTATACTTCACTTTGCAAAAAGAGATGGCTTATCAAGATAAATTCAATGGTAGAATTATCCCTAGGAGATTCCATTCAACAAGCATGGCCCATACATTAAGAGATGTTATATAGTAACAATAATTCCACAATTTCGCAATTAGCCCTAATATAGCGAAAATCCCATTCCAATGTGTTGAAGAATCTAGGGCATTCAGAATTAAGGTGATTCTTCTTAACATGGTAACAAATTTGTGAAGTTCTTTTACATTTTTTCTTAGCTTGATCTTCTTATTATTATTAGTGCATGTAATTACTTCATCAAACTGCTATCAAAACAAAGAGACAAGAACACGATATTTGGCTCTCTGCCAGGGCTAAAACCTCTCCCTCTTGGAGAGGAAAGCCCGCACAAAAATTCTTCTTATAGAGATTCTAATTGACGAATACCAAGACCAAGACCAAGACCCTTGACCTACTACGCCACTCCAAGACCAAGACACCAATCCTTTTCTCTGTCACTACTGGTATCATCATCACAACTGTGTTAGGGCTGCTCCTTCAGCTAGGTCCCTGCTGCATCATGACTGAGATAGGATCATGACTGTACATTAATATAGATTGAGATAACGTGTGCCACGATAAGATCCTTCCATCATCATCATGTTGAGACAGATGATCCTTGTCACTGCTCCTTTTTCATTATGTCGAGGCTATGGTACAGTTCCTTCTCATTATGCAGAGGTTGTGATCCTGCTCCTCCTCATTACACCGAAATAGTGATAGTCACTGAGATCCTTCTTCTACCATGAGACTAGGACTGTGTCTGCACTTTCACCGAGGCTAAGTTCTCCTTGCGTTGGGTGTATTGTTTCTGCAGATCTCTGTTATATACATATATACATATAGAGTAATTGATATGGTCAGTGGTTCTTATATGGTTGGCACAAGCACTCTGTTGTATATTACAATCTCGACATCTCCATAGTCTCAGCATCACTATTATATGGATTTGTTTCGGCACTAGATGAGTCTTTGCTCTGTTATATAGACTATATGTATGGCATGATCAATTGTACAGCATCAGAGATGTATGATATCAGTGTTGTATATATGGCTCAGTTACATATGTATCTCAGTTCAGTTGTATGGATAGCAGCATTAGCATTATATTCGTTGACATCAACATTACAATATATGTATGGCTCTATTCGCATCACAGTTCAAGAATATATATGGTATTGTTCAGTCCAAAAGTAGTGATGGTGTTTATATATTGCAACCCTAATATCAATAAGATAGTATAGTGTAACAATATTCTCGATAAGACTTGTTCACAAACGTAGTTGCGAACAAGTTATGTATAGGCCCTGAGTAGCATAATGATGATATTTGCACTTTGTACCTCTTTGTTGAACTTTCTATGACAATCTAATAGAAAAAGAAGAATTTGCGATGGGTTTTACCCCTTGTGGGGTTTTGCCTTGGTCTCTGACCAAATCTGGGTGTCCTCTTTGTGTACGATTTTCTTCTTGTGATATTTTATGTTCTGCTACTATGATGTCATTGTTCTTTCTATATAATTGCTAATAATGCTTAAATGTCATGGGGTGAATGTAATCTAAATGATGAAATGCAATTAGCTAAAGCAAAGAACAATCAACCCTTAGAAAATTTAACAACTGGACTCGGCCCCTCCAGGGTTTTTCTTGCCTTTGGCCTTGCCCCCTTTGCCAGCTAGGGAAAAATTTTCCTCTTCCTCAAACTTCACATGAGACCTATATTTAGCTTGCTTCCAGATCTCCTCTTGCATAAAATCACTCCATAGTCGCTCCCAATATGGAAGCTTTTCTCTGCCACTCATTACAGCAGTGAGGTTTTCCCATGACTTGGGAAGCCCAATAGGGAAAAACTAACAAGGTCTCTGTCTGAAACTGTCTCCCCAACTCCAGCTAACTCGTTCTTCACTTGTGTGAATCTTGTAAGGTATGAAATCACGAACTTAAACTTGGTCATCTTGATATATCCAAGTTTATATCTAAGTACTAACTTCCTAGCCTCACTCTAACCCTAGTACAGCCTGAAGATAGTTGTCCACATGGCCTGAGTTGTCTTCCTTCCGAAAGGTGAGGTATGATAAGATCCTTGACTCTTTCAAGAATTATTCTTTTGGCCTTTGCATCCTTTGTATTATACTTGGCCAACTATTGAGGGTCTTGTGTTTGGGCTAGTGGATTGTCCACAAATTCCTACACTCATTGCTCCAGTAGCACTACACCAATCCTCTCCTTCCACGAACAAAAATTTGAGGCCCCTTCAAGGTGATCCTCAAATCTCAACCCCATAGACACCATTCTACAAGTTCAAACCGCTCAAAAACCCTTGCACATAGCTTGCTTGAAAAACTCTTGCACAGATTATGCCTTGGTCATGCAGCGAAAAACCCTAGCGCAACCCTAAAGTGAACCGCATCCCCTTTCCTATGTCTTTGACTTGCTCCTAAGGAAAATAACCAACTTTTGCTCTTCAATCAGAGACCCACTCTGATACCATGTTAGCTTTCTAATACCCAGCTGCTAATTTAATAAATAAAAAAATGAGATGAAAAAACTGAAAACTGAACTCCAAACACTTTTACTAAATATGTTGAGTATTATAACAAATAATAGAAGCAAAAAATAAATTGACGAAGACACAAGCACACAATAAACAATAAACCAAAATTTACCCAAGAAACCCCAACTGGGGAAAACCTGCCAACTTGTGTGTTCTATTATTATTCTAGTCAGCAAAAATAAATTGATTACAAATGCTAGGAAAAATTCCCCTTCAATTTGTTGTCCCTCAACACATTGTTTTGTGTCTTTCTAACCAACTTAGCCTCTACATACGCAATTGTACATACTAGTACAGGTTATTCAGCCCTCCTGCGCTCGCTGACTCGGCCTTGGAAAGTGAGCACGTTGGCTAAAAAAAAATTGAGGCAATTTGACGTCTCTTCTCAACTCTAATACGTTGATTTAGAAAAATCACCTTTGTCAATGCCAAACACACAAATCTCTAATGCGTAATCTAATTAGCCAAGTTTGCTCTCATCTCTTTTTATAAAATCGTACTTGTAGAAAATCCACAAAATTCTGATTTGCTAATATGAACGATCTGAAATATAATTTCTTTTCACATAAACACGGAATTTCTCTACCAATTTTGCATTGGAATAGAACGGAAATAAATGCATAATTCATACAAGAGAACACAACAAATTTTTCTAGGGAACCCAACTAGGAAAACCCTCGCTTATTTGAGAATATTATTGAAGAAATTTAAAGCAATAGATCTCTTACAAATACTCTTGCTTCAACAGAGAATATAATGACCTCTCAGCCTTAAACCAGGCTTGAAACAATCTACAAGAATGTTGATCCTCTTCCCTCTAGTTGTGCACACTAGAAGCATGAATTCCTAGCGCAAATCCACCTCCTATTAAATAGGAAACCTCCTATTTCTATGCGCACTTCCTTGGGAAATTGCCTCGCTCTCCAATAATTTGCACAAGGTCCCTTGGCATCTTTCTTTCGCAAGCTCACACAAATTATGATTACAAGGTGTGCCTTCGTTCCTTCTTTATAGCAACTTGGATGGCTAAAATTAGTGAATTTCTAATTAAGGGAGATGCTTTTGTGATTGATTGAGTTAGCATGAGTTAATTGTTCATGCAACTCATCATATTTCAAGTCAACCACTTGAAACTCAATCACTTGTGTTTTTCCCCAATCAACTCACACTAGAAAATCAAGAACTCGACATTCAATTTCAACACATCAGTTAACTGCATCCTAACTCATCCTAATTTTTAGGGACACTCCTAACTCTAACTCAAGAACGCACAAGAAGGAACTCGAATTTGACTCCTTGAATTAAGGCACAAATCAGGGAATCAATTTCTTGCTACTATTTTCAACACTCCCTCTTAGCGAGGAAGGGATTATGTACAACTCCTAACTTGTATTTGTGATGAACAAAATTGCTTCTTGCCAATGCCTTGGTCAAGATGTTTGTTGGCTACTCCCCTATTGGAATGTATGGTAGCTTCACTATCCCTTTCTGCACACAATCTCTGAGATGATAGTACTTGATCTCGATATGCTTTGAGCAATCATGAAACACTAGATTCTCAGAGAGCTTGATGCAAGTTTGATTACGACAATAATGTATCATGGTAGGCTCCATCTTCTGTCTAAAAAGTCCCACAAGTAACTTCCTCATCCAAATAGCCTCGCAATTGCCTGACTAGCAGCCATGTACTTGGCCTCTGCTGGACTGAGTGCAATTGATCTTTGCTTCCTACTGTACCAGGAAACAGTTGTTGACCTAATGTTGAAGATGTCACCTGAAGTATTCTTCCTGTCTGTGGAGCTTTGTGCCCATTCTGCATCTGTGAAGCCCTGTTATGAATATAATTGATATAATAATAAAAAATACAATAAATACTAATAAATATAAATGAATATATAATAAACATAATTATAGTTAATTAATTGATTAGTTAATGAAGAGGCATGTTCTAAGGAACATGACCAGTCATTGAAGGGGCACCGACTAAGGTATATAAGTGGCCCCTCATTCTAACATTTATCATCCTTGTACATTTCATCTTATTAATAAAAAATATTACTTACAATACATTTGTGTAGTTTACACTTAAGCACAAACAACTCTAAGTTTTGTCGCTACGATGGTAGAAAAGCCATTCGAGGCTCGAGCCTTTGGACGTTATCCGCCGCACAAACTTCCAATAAAGCTTAGGTCCTGAAAATCATGGAATTAAGTGAATATCATAAATCTAAACTGTTAAATGAAATTGGAGAAGCATTACAACAAATACAACAAATAAGAAAATCATTTGCAGGATCATTAAAGGCTTTCAAAACACCAAATTCAACACCTACAATGGAAGATAAAATTGACTTGAAAGAAACTATCAATAAAGAATTCTCTAACCAAGAAAAAGATGTTGAACTAAGATCTCCTCAGGGTGACTTGAATGAGAACGATAATCAAAGTGGGTATATGATAGCTGAGGATGAAAGCAGTGAGGAAGAAACCTCTGAAAATGATGAATAAATGAAACTAAAAATGGTAACCAGGGCTTAACGACCAACAAAAATTGCCAAGAAAGAGAGTAGTGAAGAGGACAGTTCAGATGAGAGTGATGATGAGCCAAAGGCAAAGAAACATAATGCTAAGGTAATTAAAAATCCACAACCAGCAAAAGTTGTAAAGGAGGAGAGTAGCAGCATGTTCTGTGATAGATATGGAGAAGATTTGCAAGAAAATGAAGATGATTATGATGAGGAGAAAGGTGTTGGAAGTGAAATGGACCTTAAGAAAGAGAAACATATTTCTCCAGCACAAGAAGCACTTCTTCTTGTTTATGACAGAATATTGGGAGGAGAATATGATGTAAAGGGGAATGAGGAAACTGATAAAAAGAGAACTCCAATAATTAATAAATTGATGGTGCCTACTAATCAAATTGGTTGTGTACTTGGCAAAGGTGTAAGCCTTGTAGCTTGACCAATGGTGATGGTAACTTATCTCCTAGAGCCTTGCCACCCATATGGTCTGAGGTGATGCATTTTTTCACAAATCAATGCAAACCCATGATTCTTGCCTTATCTAGACCTGATCCCAAAAAAAGTCTCACTAATCTAGTCAAAAAGTTTAGAGAATGTCGGCCATTAAGAGGTAATGTAGTTGTTCTAATGACAATTTTGAAGCCAATGGATAAGTATGACTGGTATGAACAAGTTGCCTACCCAAAGCATCAGAAGCAATCAGAAGATCTATAAAATTCAAACAAGGAGAAAGATGAAGAAAATTTAGGTACTAACAATAGCGAAGGTACACTGCCAAGATCCCCACAAACTGATTTACCGGAAGACAGAGGAGATCCAAATGACCCTAGGGTGAGATTGAAGCAGGATTGTGTTGGACTGTTAACAGCATTCAAACTTCTAGAGCCCCCACACCATGAGATTATTCTTGCAAACACACATATTTACTAGGATCTTGATTGGGCAGATGTAAAGCTTACACAAGCAAAGTATCTTTTATTATGTGTTACCCAATTTAAGGATGCAGTCTCAGAAAGATTCAGTTGTAAACCTATAGTCATTGTTGCAAGTGACTTGAATTCTCAACCTGGAGATGAGGTGTATCAATATCTGACATTGGGAAGTTCCGAGTCGAGTCTAGGATATTCTTCCATTCACAACGAGGCAGAAGCACCTGAATGAAGCCCAATAGCATTACACAGTCTTTATTCATTCATTGGAGGGGAGCCTCCATTCACAAATTACACGTCTAGATTCACTAGAACACTCAATTATATTTTGTTCTCAAATGCCTGTCAGTTTTCTTAAACTGCCATCCATGCTCGATCGAACCCTGTTCGTCGTCCTACCCATGCTATGGTGCTAGGTCCTTTCTCTCGTATCGTCCAGTCTTCAGTCAATGTTTCGCTTCCAACCACCACCAATTGACTGTGTCGACCCGTGCTGCATCAACCATTTTTCCCCCTGCCACAGTCAACCATATTCTTGTCGCGTCCAGCCATCAACCACTTGTTTCTGGTCCACCTAAACATTGTCTCCCCAACACCATATTGTCGTATTCGTGTCCCTCCAACGTTGCATCAACCATTGCACTGTTTTTCGAAAACATCATGTGACTCTCAATCCCATCTGTCGGTTGACCCCCGGTTCTTTGATTATCAATTATAAAGTTAATAATTATATTGTATGATTTATAATTATAAGATTTTATAATTATTAATTTGTTGACGGTGCTGGACTCACCAACAATGAGGGGATCTCCCCAATATGAAGTCATGATTAGACCTCACACCGTTTGGTGTAGGAGTCCCGTCCAATATAAAGGCTCGATTGCCAAATTCTTAAAGATTTGCCTTGGCTCTAACTATCAGCACAAGAGAGTGATGCAATGGTGTCTTCGAAAAGCAAGGGAGTGTGCCTGGTGAGTGTGCAGTGCAATTGTGTCGAGGTTCTTCTACTGCAAAAGGGGAGATAAAAGTGAGCCTCTAAGTGAGAGGTAATAGTACCACTCAGGAAGAGATACATGAACCAGAAGGACCCGTCTAACATCCAGTGGAATAGTCCACAGCGGATGCGACGGTCGTTACAAACAACAAACCAGAAAAGACCTGTCTAGTATCCCACGAAATAGTCCACAAGGATGGGATAGCGATAACAACCATTACAGCACATTCTCAATAAGATAAGCACTAAAATAACCGAAATAGTTCCACTATCTTAGTACATGTGAAAGCAAACATGAAATACAAACGTCCACAGAATAGTCTTACTAACATTCATAGTCCATGCATGAAGAACATGCTAGCCTTAAAAGGCTTATGTTTATTAAGCAAAAGTTCCAAGGCACATGTTTACAATGTACATCACTAGCCCCAGTAGTGGGACATTAGAGCCACTCCTTGCTCCTCAAAAAACTAGCTAATCTCTCTAATGCCTTGCAGGAGGAGCGAAGATGAAAAGTCCTTTGCTCATACAATGAGGGGGTCTATATAACCAAGGGGTGATGCTTCCCCCTTGTGACTCTTTGACTACTCTCATGACTGTTCAACTTCTTATGACTTTTCAACTTACATGACTCTTCATATTCAAGTGTGTCCTTTGTACTTCCACTTTACAATACATTTGAATGCAATACACATGGTCCATAATAGTGATGTGGCATATGACTACTCATGAAATGACATGACATTGCTGACATGGACTGCTTGATGATGTGGCAATGTCAGGTCATTGTTTTTTTTTAAATCTAAGATAAACGGTAACTGGTGAGAGTTATCCTGAACAAACCCAGGATCAAATCTAACTGGTTGCCACTATAAACCTAGGCTACGTGCAACTGCCTGCAAGCCGCGCAATAGCAGGAAACTTATGCCTCAACAAGAGCCGAGGGTCGCCTACTCTTCTAGCGAAGACACAACAGGTCATATATATACTCAATGAGATTTGAACCCTCATCTCGCGGGTCATTGTTGTTGTTGAGTGCTAGATGTCTTCTTGAATATGCTTTCTCTTCTCCTCTACATAGCTTGGTGATGCGGGGTCTTCAATGATCTTAAGTCTTGGATGGTAGTTGCAAACTTGTGTCCCTTTGCTTGCTCTTGATAGATCCACTTGTGAGTTCAGCTGTAAGAGAGTCTTTAGGCATGCTTCCCTCCTCCTCCTTCTTCATCATCTCACCAGGACTTGATAAAGTACCTGTTCCTGCAATTCACTCATGACGGGACGACATCAATCCGAAAACTCCCTAGTCTACGATGCTGCATTATTATCCATGAACTGAGCCCGGGACAAGTCAGGGACTGGGAGAAAGGGCCCAATGACTGCGCATTGCACAGTTCTAGGAGACAAGGAGAGAGTTTGATCACCAAGACTGCGCAGTGTGCAGCGCAGGCTAGACTAAGGAATATTTTTGCACAGTGCTCACTAAGGAGAAAAAGTGTGCAGTTCCCACTGAGGGGAAAAATTGCGCGGTTCAAGCAGGTAGTGGAGGCTGCGGGATGGAGCCTTGGGAGTACAGACTGCGCAGTTTCAAGAGGCAAGGGGGACTGGGCAACTGGGAGGCTTGGAGAGTAGAACTACACAGTTTTTGGAGGCAGTGACCTCTGGCTAAGGGAAGGACACTGGAGGAAGCATCTACGCAATTTTGGAGGCCAAGGGAGGCAGGGATTTCTACGCGTTGCGCAGTTCCTGCAGGCAAGGAAAAGGCTTTAGGGTTGAAGATGTGAAGTGTGCAGTTCAAGGCAAACTGGGAGGCACAACTGCGCAATTCTGGAGGTCAAGGGAGGCTGTTGGACTAGGGAATTACGCAGAACAGTAGTCTTGAAAGGCAGCGACTGCGCACTGCGCAGTTCCAGTCAGTGGGGTCACATCCAAGAGGGCTAAGACTGTGCAGTGCGCAGCTCAGTCTAGGCCCAATGAAGCTAAGTTGTCCAATCAGGAAGATTTTCCGAAAATGGCTAAGTGCGGGAAGAGAGATGGACTCGTGATTAACTTGAACTGTGACCACACACTTAGCATACTTTGACGACATGACAACATAGATCATCGGAGCACACAAGCAAAGCATTCCCTTCTGTGTGATTGCCTCATGACAAGATGCAACAAGTGTGACACTTAAGATAGACTTTAGGACGACCGTGATGACACTTATGCAACAACGCTCAAGACTTTATGTATGAATGTGCCAGATGTTTGCATAGTGGGGACAACGCATATACACAAAGACCGACCATCGAAACCACCAGAAAAGGCTCGCAAACATTATACAACAGTCAAACATGCCTAAAGACAACAGTTAATCCAACATGCAAAAGGGGCCAAAGAACTTCAAGAAAGCTCATGAAATGAGCTTAAGTGTTTGCAACAATCAAGGAAAAGACCAAGGAAGGCTCCGACATTTGAGTGCAAGCCAAAATTTTGGAGAGAGTGGTAGCAACTACAACATAATTATATAATATAATTTATAATATTAAGTTATATAATTATTATTTTATAAAGTTTTAATTAATTTTTTTTTTAATTTATATAAAAAAATACATTAAGTGGAATAATAAAATATTTAAAAAAAGAGAGAAGGAGAAATAGATAAACTCTAGTTCCAAGATAGTATTACCAGCAAATTATACATATACCAGTGACCATTTACACTTACCGAAAATGACGTGAGCAAAGCGAAAAAATTGTTAAAGATTAAGGTGAAGAAAATTGTTAGCGATTAAAGTGAAGAAACTTGTCAACGATCAAGCTTTTAGGACAAAGCTTTTTGAAGAGGGGCCAATGTTATGAATATAATTTATATAAAAAAATACAATAAATACAAATAAATATAAATGAATATATAGTAAACATAATTATAGTTAATTAATTAATTAATTAGTTAATGAAGAGGCGTGTTCTAAGGGACATTACCAATCATTGAAGGGGCACCGGCCTAGGTATATAAGCGGGCCCTTATTGTGACATTCATCATCCTTGTACATTTCATCTTATTAATAAAAAATATTACTTACAATACATTTGTGTATTTTACACTTAAGCACAAACAATTCTAAGTTTTGTCGCTTCAAGCCCTCAAGCTTCACTCCATCAACCTATCTATACCACAACCCATAATCTGTTGTGCCTCTGAGATATCTCAACACATGCTTCGCAACAACCCAATGCACTTTGGTCAGTTCCACCATGAAGTGACTCAACTGGTTAACTGCAAAACAAATATCAGGTCATGTGTTGACCAAGTACATCAACGACCCGATGAGCTTCCTATATACTGTAGCATCCACCTGTTCCGCTCTGCTAGCATCCACCTTCCTCCAATTTGTGACTAGAGACGTGACCATGGGCCTGCAATCTTGCATATGAAATTTTCAGAGAATTTTTGTGGTGTACTTGCTCTGTCCCACAAAGATCTCACCATCACCCTACCAAACCTCCAAGCCAAGAAAATAGTGCATAAGCCCCATATCCTTCATCTCAAACTCCCTTGCAAGGTCCTCCTTGCAATCCTGGATCAAGCTCTCATATCCAGTCAGTATAAGGTCGTCGACATAGAGAACTAGAATAAGCAGAAGCCCTCCAGCCACGATGTAGTACAAGCTGGCATCTGCCTCACTCTTAGTGAAGCCGAATCCTAGAATGTAGTTGTCAATCCGAGTGTACCATGCTCTCGGAGCCTGCTTGAGCCCATAAAGAGCTCTCTTTTTTGCACACGTGTCTTTGCTGAACTGCTCAAACCCCTTTGGTTGCTCCACATAGATCTCCTCCTTAACCACTTCATTGAGGAAGGATGTCTTTGCGTCCATCTGGTGGATCTTCCACCCCATCTGTGCTACAAATGCTCGAATATTCCTGATGGATGAATACCATGCTATTGGGCCAAAAGTCTCTTCATAGTTTATGCCCTCAATCTGTGAGAAGGCCTTGGCCACAAATCTGGCCTTGCACTTCTCCACACTCCCATCTACTCCATGCTTCACCTTGTACACCTATCTCAATCCAACTACTAATTTCCCTTCAGGTAGTGGAACAATTTCCCAAACATCATTCTCCATGATAGAAGAATACTCTTCCACCATGGCATCCTGCCATACCCGCTGAGAAGTTGCCTCCTTGTAAGAAGAGGGATCAGTGTCCACCAACTCTGCCATCAGTGCCATATAACTTATGTACCTTTGTAGTTGTTTACTCTGCCTCAATGTTGCGAAAATTGCGATCGGGATTAAATTGGCAAGGGAAAAAAAATCGGAAAAAAATCGTAAAAATTAAGAAAAAATCGGTAAAAGATCGGAAAATACAAAAATATTCATTTTTTTCAATTTTTTTAATATCTAAAGCATCTACAAACATAAAATAAATACATTGACACATAAAATGTGATAAAAGAACTAATATATAAGATGTGTAATATCATTTCTAGTGCTACATCACACATAACAGTGAATCATGTCCTGAATAGTAAGTCCTGACTCATGAGTCCCAACTCAGCCTCAAAATATCAACAAACAATATAATAATGTATCTCATATCATGAGTCATAATGTCATATACAATGAAATGAACCAAGTAATTAATACTACTAATTTCCTCTACCCCTCTTGCGAGAAAATGCAACAGCTTTCCCTTTCCCTTTAGATGTAGATGTCAATGGACTTGGCAATGTACTCTGTTGTGCTCTAGGAGTTGAAGAACTAGGAGTTACAGGAGGTAGACCACGTCCTCTACCGGTGGCAAAGGTAGCCTGGGTAGGTGCTGTCACATCCTCCTCCTCCTCCTCCCGCCCCTCTACGTCTTCCACTACCTCTTGCTCTAACCAATCATCGGCAGACTCCATGAGAGGCCTCTCAGCCTCAACCCTCCATGCAGCAGTGGTGTCAATCCCATCCAATGAGATGGCCTCCATATCAGGTATTCTCTCAAGTTGCCTCACCCACAATCAGAGATTGTAGTAGACGTAGACCATGTCATTAAATCACTAAGACTCCAACCTATCCAAAGATCATAAAATAATAATTATAAAAAAAATATTATTAATAACTTCAAAAAATTAATTGGAAATTTGGAATATTTTAAGTTTAAAGTTTAACCTGTTGCGCTTCTTGTTGTGTATTTTTTCGAATACACTCCAGTTGCACTCGCATCCTGAGGAGCTACATGTTTGGGTGAGGATTCGAATGGCAAACTTTTGCAGATGAGGTACTCAGACACCATAGCGAGTCCACCATGCATCTACAACAAAATTACAAATAAGATAAACATAAGAAAAAAATTAAATTTGAAAGTTGAAGCAAAGTATGAAGTTATGAACTTGAAGAGACAATGAAATTTGAAACAAACCAAAAAATACCTGGCATTTTAGTCTTCCTATCAACCACAACCGTCTCAAAGCTAAATGTGTCACTTGCCATCATGTATATCTCTATTTCTTTGGAGACTTCTACACATTCTGTTGGAGATCGCACCATCCTCTGAATACAGGGTAAAAATCCATCCATGATCTCACCATCAAATAATAACCCACATAGGTAAGAAAATGTGGGGTTCAAGTAGATCCCTACAGCATGAATGGGACGATGGAGTGTGTTGTTCTATCGTTCATCAATCACTTTCCATAGGAGGAGTTGTTTCTGAAACCCCTCATCTTTCTTATCATCATAGTAGCCCCGAATGGATCCTTTGGCCCTGTCCATGGCCTCATACAAATAGCCCATTGTGGGCTTGTCACCATCAACTAATCGAAGAACCTTTACCAAAGGTTCAGTAACGATACACACCTCCTGCACTCCCGCCCAAAAGTTTTCCTGGTATGAAACTAATCTGCATATGGCCTCTCCCTCTGGTTTGCGGCTAAATGTCAAAGCACGCCACTCATCTAAAAGAAACATTCTCTTCACATCCCACATAGAATTCAAGAGGGATTGAAGAGATATGAAACTAGTGGCAAACCGTGTAATGGTAGAGCGCACCAACTCCTTATTGTTGGTGAATTTTCTCATCAAGCTAAGAACAGATGCATGATTATATATAAATTTTGTAATGCTTTTTGATGAGTCAACAATATCTTTGACAAAGGAAATTTTTCCTATGTCCTCCAACATCAAATCAATACAATGTGCAGCACAAGGTGTCCAAAATAAAGTAGGACACCTCTCCATAAGCATCTTGCCAACAGCAACATAATTTGCAGCATTGTCCGTTATGACTTAGACAACATGTTCTGCACCCACCTCCAAAATAAACACATCCAGCAAATCACATAATAATTTTGCATCTTTGATATGTGAAGATGCATCAACAGATTTCATAAACATTGTTCCCTTGGGACAATTAACCAAGAAGTTAATAAGGGTTCTCCCCTTTTGGTCAGTCCAACCATCTAACATCACAGTGCATCTTGTTTGAGCCCATGATGCCCTAAACTCCTCCAATCTTTTGGTGCAATCAACCTTTTCATCTTGAAGAATGTGGCCTCTAAAGTCATCATAAGAATGGATTTTGTACCCTGAGCCAACAATTGAATAGCATCAACAACAAGCTGAAAAATGGATTATTCCAAGCAACGCTGAAAGAAATATCACTCGAAAGAAGAAATTTGCCCAACGACTTGTCAGTTTGTTCTTTCTCATTTTTTTTAAGCATTGAAGTGATAGATGGTTGTGAACCTGTGGTTTTAGGAACAAAAAATGATAAAGTAGCTACAGGGTTGTTTGTAGATATTGAAGCTGAAGTAGAACCAGTGCCACTTTCATATTCACCTCCTAACACTCTCCCTGCTAGTTGCTTCCTCAGATCTGATTTGGACAGTTTGGCTTGCTCTAATTCTTCCAATGATCTTAGGACTCTTCGAATGATTTCTGCATTTGTATTGGTGCAAGGCTCTACCTCATGTCCAAAGATTTGGGCAAGGTGATACTTCAATCTATAAACCCCCCTGTCATATGATGCCTACACAACTTGCAAGACAAGTTTGATCTATCAAACCCTCCATCGGGATCACCAAATTCCCACAGAGGATCCAATTTCCTTGACATGTTTGTAACTTGGTTGAACTCTTGAGTTTTAATGTAAAATGAAGTTTGAAGTTGAACCTATGGCACAATAAGAATTGCAAGTTAAAAAAATTAAAAAAACAAATTACATACATGAAACAACACATTGAATTTTTGACAAAAAAAAAAAAAAAAAAAAAAAAAAAAAAAAAAACCTCAACTCAGTCCAAAAATAATAGAAAAAAAGCACATTCAAACTCAATCAAAAATGATGCAAAAAAATAGAGCACAAGAAAAAATTAAACTAATAAATCTAACAATCAAGTTTTTGCATTTTTTACCAAAATGAACCCTCTCCACTCTATGCAACAAAAATGAAAAACAAAACACCATCAAATCCACTCAAAAATCATTGATAATCAATAGGTTATAGAAACCCAAGCAAAAACAAGAAAAAAACCAAAAAAAATGGCCATATTTGGTGCCCATACCTGGAAACCACAGTTTTCCGAAGAAATTTGGTCCAAACACGAAATTCTTTTACTTGAGATGCTAAAATCTCCCATTTTTCTCCTCCTTTGCCCTAGTAGACACTTTCATCTCTTCCTCAGATCTCAAACAAGTCCGCTGTCTGCTAAAAATGAGAAATAAAACTCATCAAATCGCTTATAAAACGCATTGTCTCGAAGGCCCACGATTTCTTTTGCTCGAATCGCGATTTCTTCGAAAAAAAAAACAAAAACAAAAACAAAAACAAAAAACAAAACAAAAAAACAAAAAACTAACTTTATAAAATTTGGGCGATTACATCGGCTGACTCAAAAAATCATGATTTTTTGAAAACATTGTGATATTCGCAACACCGCTCTGCCTAAACATGGTGCTAGGAGCCTTGACTTACTCATGAACCTCCTGAATCAACCTCTCGGCTTCCAGACTCCCTCTCAAAGTTGATAGTACCAACTCTCTTAGGAGTATACTTGCCATCATCTCCTAGCTCAATCTGAAACTGCATGCTCTTCTCCTTCATCTGGCTAAAGGACTCCTTGATCCTGGTCATATGGAAAGAGGCTCCTGAATCAATATACCACGTGTTGCTCCCTACTGAGCTTGCCATCCAAGCTATAAATGAGAAATCCTTCTCAAACTGAGAGGCAAACCCATCTACCTCAACCGATGCAACGGCATGCTCATTATTCGACCCCTTTTCTTCCGATTATGACACTTAGAGGCAAAGTGTCCAAACTCATGGCAATGGAAGCACTTGATCTTACTTAGATCCTTCTTCTTCTTGTCATTCTTTTGACTGTTCTCGCCCTTCCCTTTGCCTTTCTTGCCTTTTGCTTTACCTGCAAGAGCAATATTCTCCTCTTCCTTCTCACTCTTAAAACCCTTACCACTGCTACTCGAAGTCTCAACTAGACTGAGGCTTATCTCCTCCAGAGTGAAGTCACTCCAAAGGCGTTCCCAATCCTGCAACTTATCTCGTCTAGTAATACTTTGAAAGAAAGTATGTCAATCCTTGGTAAACCCATTTAGAGCCACATGCACTAGCTCTGTGTCCATGGGTTTCTCTCCAACAGCTACTAGCTCATCACGAACTTCCTGAATTCTGGTGAGATAGCCAGTTACATTCTCACCCTTCTACATCTTGATTGTCCTCGGCTTCTCTTTGAGGACCATCTTCAAGTTCTCGGAAGGATTCTGGTAAAGTTGGACTAAGGCATCCCACATTTCTTTACTTTTATCTTTACCTGCAACATGAGGGACTACATGATCCTGGAATCCATCTAGGATCATCCTTTTGGTCTTGGCCATCTTCCATTGGAAAAGCCTTAACTCGTCTGGATCTGAAGGTTCTACAACACTTTTCTCTGCATAGTCCTTCAGCCCAAACTCGTCCAACAAGAACATTATCTGAACTTTCCAAACACCAAAATTTGCAGCACCATCAAGTCTATCCTGCTCTCTCAATCCTAATCCTGCGTGTGTCATCTTTCAAACTTGAAAGCTATGTGTTGGTCGATTCCTATTCACAGCGTTGATACAATGTAGAAAATCCACGAAATTCAAATCTGCTAATATGAGCAATCTAAAATATAAATTCTTTTCACATAAGCACAGAATTTCTCTACCAAATTTGCAAAGGAATAGAACATAAATAAATGCACAATTCACACAAAAGAACACAACATTTTTTTCTAAGGAACCTGTTGTTACCTGAAGTGTACACCTAAGACGCAACGCTCAAAGTAGGGGTTGTCACCCTGATCCCTGCTCACTCTGTTTAGACTCTCTCCTAGCTAAGTCAAGGGGGGTAGTCCCTAAGGGTAGATGGAAAGGGAAAACTTGTTGGAACAAGTTCTAGGAGACAAGGAGGCAAAGCAATCCCTTCCTGAAATAACTTGAATTAAGATTCGATGGCAAGTTAGGCTATTAAATTGAGCAAACTAAGATAGATATGTTCAATTAGATCCAAGCAACATTTTTGATGGAAAATAAGAGACCAATGCCTTAATAACCAATGCTCAAATAAATTAAGAACTTGTTCAATAATACTTCAAGCTATAAGGTAAGTAATGCTGCAAGGAAATATTAGAAAGGATCAAGACAATCAGAGATATGAGCAGTTAACAATCTAAGAGCAGTTTACAAGTAATTCACATTACAATACCTTGCAATTATGAGTTGAGCTCACAATACAATATCTTGCAAGATTAGATGTAAGATGACAATTGCAATTGTTTCACCAAAGACAATAAATATACTTCAAGAAATTAAATTGCCAATGTGCTTATAACCAAATATGGAATAAATGTTTGAGCGCAAAGTTATTAGTTTATGAAAATTAATCATGAAGCAATAATATATTCTCAATAAAACACTGACAGTGTTTTAGAACAATATCTCACAATGCCAATAATGTCCTTAAAACATCCTTCACTTACTTAAGAAAAGGTTGAGATCAGCAAAGACCTTTTAGTAAAACAAAACTTGGAAGATGGTAAATGAGATAATATCCAAATGAAACAGGACCAAGCAGCAATCCTTTGGAGAATACAAATTAAAAGATATTCTCAGGTTGCTTCACTCAAACACATTTATAGCCAAGATTTTTAATGTGAGCAATGTTGAATGACCTGCTATAGGATAACAAAACTTCTTCCAATGATGAATCATCGAATCACAACAATACTATATACCTTTATTCTGTGACTTGTTGAGGATTTCACTTTGTCATATGACAGTTAGAAACCAGTGAATATTTTGAGAGTATCCAAGCACAACAGAGACTGCTAACAGTGATTTTGATGTGAAAATAACCAAAATCTAACCATGCTATGCAATTAGATAGCAAAATGGGTAGTATCCAATAAGAAAAAGACACTTTGAGATCACAAGAGAAATGTCAATAGAGCTCTCAAACTAATATCCTCCTAATCACGAGAATGCACAAAAAGCAAAATGGGTAGTATCCAATAAGGAAAAGACACTTTGAGATCACAAGAGAAATGTCAATGGTGCTCTCAAACTGCTATCCTTCTAATCGCAAGAATGCACAAAATGGACCAATGAAGAACGTCAGAATGAGTGTATCAGACCCTGCTGTAAATATACATCAGCCTACAGCAGTCACTGTCAAACAAGATGAGTCATAGGATTGCCCACAAATGTACACCAAACACAAGAAAGAGAAAACAATGACCAAGATTAATGCAAAGATGCTATTTGTAATACCACTGTAGGATGAAAACAGATCTCTGCAAGTTGAGATCAGTCAACTGAAGAATGAAATCAGTTAGCAAATTAGCAAGGGAGGAGATCCAGAACACAATTGTTGCAATTCTTATAATTATTATGTGATGGGCCAGGATTAATTTCGGATGTCTTTAGACTGTAAATGCTTATTAAGGATGAGTTTTCTCTTGTAATGTGCAAGTGACCAATGGAGAACTCAATAAGCAAATGACAAGAGACAGTAATGTCCGATGATGTATCAGTTAGAAAAAAGGGTGAAATCTTAGCACTGCAAACACAAATAACTATGAGACTACCAACAGTAATAAACTATGCCATGAAAATCCCAGTGAAAGCAAAGAGAGACAGTGTCTAAGCTAGGAAAGAGAAGAAAACAGAGGCTCCTTGTAATGCCCTGATGAGATTGCAATGAAGATAAGCAATTTTACTATTAATCCACCCTTCTTCTAACAATCAAATACCACAGATTCAATGAACAATTTTGCACCAGGCCCTACAAGATAACACTGACCTTCAATCATAAATTTGTTAGTTTTGAAGCAAGTGAGGGTAGAGGCAGACCATAAAATCACCTGCAGCCAAGTTATACAAGGTTGTTAGACCCTGTGGCTAGCCTTAAAGGCACCCTCCGATTGATCCAATGTCAGAATAAAGCAGCACACCCTTGTGTTGATAAATGAAAGCCTACGTCAGAAAATAGCTCAGAAAATAATTTTATACATGAAACGCTTGCCAGAATTTGGTTTTCAATGAAACTAGGGCTTCAGAAATTTGCAGCCTTCTTAGAAGAATTTCTGCTGAGGGAAAGGCTACCAAAATGCAGATCAAAACCCTCTCTGAGGCCTACTAGAGGCTCAAACCCTTGCGGTTTTCTTAAAAAAAAATTAAAATCAAACTTTTCCTTCAAATTCCCAACAAAGGACCTGAAAAAAATTTCAAACTATATGCCCTTGCTTTTATTTAGACCTGCGGAAACCACAAAGAAAGCCTCACAAATATATATAAAGAATAGAAGTTAAAACCAAACTTAAGAGAATTAAAATAAATATCATTATGAAATAAAATATTTCCAAAAATAAAATAATAACCCAAGAAATTATATATACAAGAAGAAATTTCAAAATGCAATGGGTTAGTGAAATAATGGAAAATACAAGGTGAAAGGTTAGTATGTATAGATACAAATTAGGGAAACTATTTTCAAGTTTTGAACGTGGGATAAAAAAACGAACTTTAAAAATTAAAAGTCAAATCTAATTTTTAAAAATTAAAACTTATGTCAAATAAATATTTACAATTTTGAAATCTAAAAATTATTCACAAAATAAATCTAAAAAAAATATTTGCGAGAATGCTAAAAACCCCAAATCATAAAATTTATAAAAAATAATCCAAATGTTAGAAATTCGAAAATAAATATCAGATCTATACAAATAAATTACAAATCTATCAGATCTGAGAAGTATGAGTCCGACTCCACTCCCAGATCTGTAGATTTCAGGGTTTTGATAGCCAGATCTAACTATTTAGCACAATTTATTAAAGATAAATAAAAATTTTAATTTAGGTACTAGCCCAGAAAATCCCTACAAGAAGTAATTTGTTAGATAATCTTAGAATTTTAATCAGCAAGGCTCTCCAGATCTTATGTCTCGGGAGTCTGCTGTTCCAACCAAGGACTTTCCCAAACGCCCAATTTTTGAATATGAATGATTTATGCACACTTAGAATTTAAATTGCTAAATCAATAGAGATATAAAATATCGATTAAATTTTGAAAGATTAGAGATGCATGTTAATCAAATTAAATTATAATGCTACCTTAAACCCAATAATTTAAGCAAAACACATGTGCAATAGATTACTCTACGAAAGTTATTGACCAGCAACTTATCAAATAAGATCAGCAGAATATTAAGAACAATATTACCATAAAACACCGGAAAGGAACACTGACATCAAATAAAACCCCAAAGACTTTGCGTTGTATTATTCCAGAAAAAAAGATTACAAGAGAGCTTCAAAAGATAGTACATGATCTAAAAGATCAGATGATTTGAATCACAAGTGACCTTTAATTTGTTGATTTGGGGTAGCATCGGATGTGCTCTAGCCACGAAAATTGGTGAAGAGACTAAGGCACATGAGATCTCCAATACCTAGAAAGGGTTTTGGCAGATTCTAAACAATTTGGGAGATATTAAAATAATTAATATTTTTAATGGAGTCCCTAAAATCTAAACTTAGGGAAATTAAAATATTAATGTGAATTAATATAAAACTGTGTTCCCCGGATGCGGGTGACACAAACGAATTAAATGATCGTCATGACAGATTGTAAGACCAGGTACTGCCAGCTGCAAGGCAGCGTGGCTTCCCAGGTTCTCACCTCGCACAAGAGGGATAGCATTATTAAGGATGGATACTGTAGGATTTTTGCATTAATGGAGTACGCTGTTCAAAGCAAAACTGTGGTTGTTATAATCATGACGATCCTATATGTTCTCTTCACACCTCGCGCTCAGTCTTATTGTTCCGGACCCTAGTTTGATGTGGTTTTTAGTGACAGGCAGAACCTTGCAAACAGAGGCAAGCTCCAGGTCGGCTCTCTTTTCTTCTGGAAGAGGTACTATTATGCTAAGGCCCCCCACGGCAGGATTAGCACGGCTTTAAGGGGTAAGCTTTCTAAAGCTCTCGAATTTCGAACTGGACGTGTTGCATCTCCGTCTCGGGCATTCTCTGTGCGTTTGATTCGGTCTCTGTGTCAATCATTTTATCCCCCAATTGTTGTCTCTGGTTTCTCTGTGCCTTCCCCTTCGCTCTTCATAATGGTTCGCCAGAGTGGGAGGAACCGTTCCGGGGGGCGACGTGGAAGCGGCAAACGTCCAACCGCTAGTCACTCTGTGGACCCTGAACAGTCGCCTATCAATCTTCCCTCCTCTCATGTGGATCCGCCTCCTCCGAGCCCTATGCGCAAGCCAATTCCAAATAGTGCTTTCCAAACCACGCATTTCAAATTCCAAAGCAATCTGAATAGGCCTCTGATTATTGCTCACATCACTATAATCCTTTCGGAAGAAGAAAATCAAATCTCTCCTTTGTCGTGCATGGCTCCTGATCCTTCTCAAAGCAGTGAGCATTTAATGGATGAGGGAAGCCAGGAGAAACGGACGAATGATAAGTTTGATCAGGATGAAATTCCCAAAAGCATTCCGCCTCTTGAAGACATAAATCCAGTGGTCGGGGAAGGGACTTTTGGAGCTACAAGTCATTCCTTGGCGAACCCAACAAGTGAGACAAGTGGCAATGAAAATTTGAGGATTGGCAGTGCGTGTCTCGTAGCGGAGAAGACTCCTGGTGAGGATGTGGAAGTTTAACGCCATCTCGGTCTGTTTTTTCTCCCTTTTTGGTTTTGATATCGCTCATATGACTACTTCCAGGCAACTCAGCTCTCAGTCAAGGTTCAGCATCTTCAACCTGTTGTTTTTGCTTCCCTTCGGGGAAGTGGTTGTTTATTTACCGGCTGGCTTGCCAAGTACTTAGGCTTTTTTGCTGTCAATGTCTCTATCTACGTTCTAGGAGTCTATCTCTGGGTTCTATATCTGTCTTCTAGCTCTTTGTAACTGGTCTCCCCAAGTTCCTTTTGTACGGGGGCAGTTCTGCTGTGTTGAGTGCTCTCGGGTTCTGTTCTTTGAGGCCTCAACTCCTTGTAAAATTATTCCTCTTTTCAGTTAATAGATTTTAGTCTTTGCAGAGAAAAAAAAAATATAAAACTGTGTTAGAATGGTCCAAAAGTCATGGATCAAGCCAGATCTAATCTTAGTCGTTGATTAAGGACTTAATCTCGGTCGTTGATTTGTCAACGAGAAAAGTATAAGAAGAGGCTTGAGGGTCACTTGGAGAACACACCAAGAGATCAAGATTTCGACTTTCTGGGGCTAAGTTTGCTGAGAAAGTTGAGAGAGTGATCAGAGTTGCAGCTGAGGGACAGTGAATACAGAAGTAGAGAGGTAGAGATAGCACCGGGAGGATTAGCGCAGTAACCGGAGAGAGGGGTGCAGAAGCAGCCAAGGGTTCACACCGAGCCAGCCAGGGCTCACGCAGAAGCAGCCAGGAGCTGCGCAGTGCCTCAGAGGGCCAGCGTGGGTGATGCAGAGGGCCAGAAGGCTGACGCAGTGCCTCCAGAAGCTAACGCAGGCCAAGCCAGAGTGACGTTGGGCTAACACTGGGCCAGAGAGAGGCTGACGCTAGGGTTTCGTGGGGCAGATTAGAGCTGTGGAGCTACCGGAGTGTTTATCCGGAGTTTCAGTTGGAATATCTGCTTCCGAGTAGAGAGGTACTACTGCCGAGATTTTTCTCTGTTGGGTATGTCAGATTTGGCACCCAGATTGTATTCTGAAACTGCTTAATAAATCAAACCCTCAGATAGTTGCACCGGTTTTCCCGCATTAGGTTTTTCCGGAAACATTAGTCCAAAAACAACGGTGTCACTTGTGTGCTTGTTTCTATTTCCTTCAGTTGATGATCTGTAATGTGTTGAGCATGCACTTGTATTTATTTCCAGTATTTACATGGTAAATAACTTGTTAATTAATAGAACAAGTAGGTAGGAGTAAATCAGTAAAGTGCATGAAAGGTTTCTAACGTGTCAAACTAAGAAATTCCAACATGGTATCAATGCGTGGTCGCAGATCACAGGAGAACTTAGGACATCGATCGAGCAAAGCAGCAACAGCAGAAAACAGTGGTCCCGAGTGACAGAAGTTGTTCCTAGCAGAGTAGCAGCAAGGAAGGGGTGACGCAGTGCCTACATCATCAAGATTGAGCCAAGAAGAGGCAACGCAGAGGCTGAGGGAGGCAAAGGCAGGCTCACACAGAGCCACGCAGAGGCCAGGAGGGCTGACGCAGTTAGCTGAGGAGGCTGATTTGTCAGTGTCGGGATTGCGCAGAGCCTAGGAGCTCTAACCTTCAGTTTGCTGGGGTTTAGGAGGTTATGGGTAAGTTGCAAAGTGGAGCTGGTGGGGCACCGTAGTCAGAAGAGTACCTAACAGGGCAAGGCCAAGGTAGAGGGAGTTGCTGCCGAGGTGGATTTCTAGCCAAGGAATCCAGATCAATGTTGCAGTTGCACAGACGATTGGAGAGGGGAATCTCTGCATTGGCAAAAGGGTTTCCAGGAGAGAAATCAGGGCTCAGAGGAGTCATACCGAGAACTTCTAGGAGGGAAGTAGAGGAGCAGCGAAATGGCACTACACGGAGTAAGAGACCAGGACAGACTGGACGAAGCCTTAAACTTCGTAGTCTGAAAGGCCAGAAACTTATCCGTACTAGACAGGAATCGTGCCAAGCACTTCGCCTTGAGGACGATAGCTATCCTAGTTGACCCCGCTAATAACGACAGGTACGAGGATGCAATGGCAAGGGCTAACCGATCGGTTCTCCCAAATGCGGAAGGGAGAACCGATCGACCCATTCTTCGGTCAATTGAAGGAGATCCAGAATCAGCTGAATTCCATAGGGGCAACGCCGGATCCAAAATTGATGGTGAGAACAACCCTGAACGCAGTCTCAGAAGACTGGGAGGTGTTTGTCCAGAGCATAATGGGCAGGAAGACACTTCCAAATTGGGAGGAAATGTGGACTGCTCTTCGCCAAGAAGAGATCAGAAGGCTGAGCAAGGCGAGAAGCAACGGCAAGGGGATCAGAATCAAGAAGGAGGAGGAGGAGGATGTTGCCCTAGCATCTGAGGGAAAGCAGGAGAAACAGAAGAAGAAGGACCTCTCCAAGGTCAAATGCTTCCACTATGGAGAGTTGGATCAGTATGCGACCCAGTGTCCAAGGAAGAAGAGTAAGGGAGAGGCCTCCGAGACCAAGGCAGCGCTAGCAAGAGCAAAGAAGGAAGTGGAGACAGAGATGATTGTGCCATGAGTGCTCATGTGCCACTTCAGAAGAAGTGGGGAGACATCGAGCTATAGTCAGGAGGACTACAGGTGATGAGGGGCAGGATCCTCGAAGTACCTAGCACCTTGGATTAGACCTTGCTATGGGAGCCCCGAAGAGGAATAGCAGTGTTGGCGATGTCAATAGAGACAGATGCGGATGGAGCAAGAAAGGGAGCTACAGTGCATGATTCCCAAGACAGCGCGAGGCTAGCAGGCTGCAACAGTGCGAGAGGCACGGGAGTGTTACACCAGTGCAGGATGGCACAGAGAGGTGTATAACAGTGCGAGATGCATGGAGTTGTTGCAGTAGCGCAGAGGTTAGAGACGGAACACTTGTCAGTGACAGAGGGAGCTTCAACATCAGGAGTCTTTTTAGCCTGACGAAGATGTCAGAGTTGGGAGATCAGTTACTTACTTCTCAGTAACTGAGTTGTAGTGCAACAGTTAACAATGGTAGTGCTATGGGTAGCACGATGCAGCATGATGAGAGGGGTTGCAGTGCAAATGCAATAGTGGCAGTGGCAGGGCCATGGGCAGCAGCATGAATGCAGAGGGAGTTCCAGTACAGATGCAGCAGTGGCAAGGCCATGGGTAGCAGTACAGGATGCAGCAGTGCAAAGGATGTTGGGCAACAGACCTAGCATCAGCACAGGAACCAATGCCAGATGATCAGAGTGATGCTCAAAGAGGAGTATTACTAGAACACAGTGCTCACTAAGAGGGAGTGTTCATTTGGGGTAGCATCGGATGTGCTCTAACCACGAAAATTGGTGGAGGCTAAGGCACATGAGATCTCCAATACCCAGAAAGGGTTTTGGCAGATTCTAAACAGTTTGGGAGATATTAAAATAATTACTATTTTTAATGGAGTCCCTAAGTTTAATCTTAGGGAAATTAAAATATTAATGTGAATTAATATAAAATTGTGTTCGAATGGTCCAAAAGTAATGTATCAAGCCAGATCTAATCTTAGTCGTTGATTAGGGACTTAATCTCGGTCCTTGATTTGTCAACGAGAAAAGTATAAGAGGAGGCTTGAGGGTCACTTAGAGAGCACACCAAGAGATCAAGATTTCGACTTTCTGGGGCTGGGTTTACTGAGAAAGTTAAGAGAGTGATCACAGTTGCAGTTGAGAGGCAGTAAATACAAAAGCAAAGAGGCAGAGATAGCACCGAGAGGATCAGCGTAGTAACCAGAGAGAGGGACGCAGAAGCAGCCAAGGGTTCACGCAAAGCCAGCGAGGGTTCACGCAGAGGCATCCAGGGGCTGCGTAGTGCCTCAAAGGGCTAGCGTGGGTGACGCAGAGGGCCAAAGGGCTGATGCAGTGCCTCCAGAGGCTGACGCAAGCCAAGCCGGAGTGACGCTGGGCTAACCTTGGGCTAGAGAGAGGCTGACGTTGGGGTTTTGTGGGGCAAATTGGAGCTATGGAGCTACCGGAGTGTTTATCCGGGGTTTCAACCAGAACATCTGCTTCTGCTTCCGAGTAGAGAGGTACTACTGCCGAGATTTTTCTCTGTTGTGCATGCCAGATTTGGCACCCAGATTTTATTTTGAAACTGCTTAATAAATCAAACACTCAGATCGCTACACCAATTTTCCTGCATTGGGTTTTTCCAGGGACTTTAGTCCAAAAACAATGATGTCACTTGTGTGCTTGTTTCTATTTACTTCAGTTGATGATCTGTAATATGTTGAGCATGCACTTGTATTTATTTCCAGTATTTACATGGTAAATAACTTGTTAATTAACAGAACGAGTAGGTAGGAATAAATCAATAAAGTGCATGAAGGGTTTCTAACGTGTCAGACTTAGAAATTCCAATTTTCCAACATAATTTAAAGATTAAGTCTCCAATAGTTAGTTGGCTTGAAAAAAATAGAGATATAATCTAATTCTCCTCGTCAAAATAATCTCGACCATTGAAAAAGATTTAATTATCTTTTAATCTCCTCTATCGAAATTATTTTATTTTTTAGGAAATTCTAATTTTTCATTTAATTGAATTTTAATCAACTCAAAATTTATTATTTTGAGTTGATTTCCTCAAAAAAATGACTTTGCCTTAACTACAAAGACCCAAGGTTCCAAAATCTCTTGAAATTTTCAATATTCCCTTAGTCAGGGCCTCCAAAAATTAATTTCTCTGAGACTCACGCATGTTATCTTTTGGAGAATTAATTTTTCCTAGGACTTAAAATTAATTAAATTTTTGGCTTAGAATTAAAATTTATTTTTGCCAGAAAATTTAATTAATTGACTCACGAGGGGATTAATAATTTTTCCAACCCTCAAATAACTTAGTCATGGAGTCTAAATATGAGGGACCATGCACTAAGATATTTTTGACATCAAGATTTTACATTTTAATACATGAAGGGGGTAATCCGTTCGTTATAGATCCTCAATTATTTACCAATTCTGCAACACAAATATGATCTAGTAGACCTAGTGATTTGTAATAAAATAATTTAGCCAATTAACTAAAATTATTCCCAAATCACTTTACAGAAGACTCGACTAGAACACTAGGACTTACCTAAGATCTTGATGACAAAATCCACCCTAGCTTTGGGCTGAGGTTGGAGGGAAAAACTCTATCGATCATCTGTGTTTAGAAACACACATGAATTGGTGAGACGAAAAACTTCCTAGGATAGAAATCGTCACCAAAAAAGTAGGATTACCTAGATTGTTACATACATAGATGGTCTTTACTAAGATCCTTTACATTACAAACATGCAAAATGGGTTTACAACTTTTACAAAATTATGACTGAAAATGATGATGAAATCTAGATAATCTTCACTGCCCAAGCATGATGGAATCTTCTTGTGAAAATGTACTTTGTTATAGCATAGTTGACGCGGAGTGGTCAACAAAACCCAACTGGGAAAACTCTCGCTTGCTTGAGAATATTATTGAAGAAATTTAGAGCAATACATCTCTTACAAATACTCTTGCTTCCAGAGAACACATTGACCTCTCATCCTTAAACCGAGTTTGAAATATACAAGAATGTTGATCCTCTTCCCTCTGGTTGTGCACACCAGAAACCTGAATTCCTAGTTCAAATACACCTCCTATTAAATAGGAAACCTCTTATTTCTATGCACACTTCCTTGGGAAATTGCATGGCTCTACAGTGATTCGCACAAGGTCCCTTGGCACCTTTCTTTCGCAAGCTCACACAAATTATGATTACAAAGTGTGCCTTCGTTCCTTCTTTATCGCAATTCGAATGGCTAAAATTAGTGAATTTCTAATTAGGAAAGATGCTTTTGAGATTGATTGAGTTAGCATGAGTTAACTGCTCATGCAACTCGTCCTATTTCAAGTCAAACACTTGAAACTCAATCACTTGTGTTCTTCCTCAATCAACTCACACTAGAAAATCAAGAACTTTTCCTCAACCAACTCACACTAGAAAATCAAGAACTCAACTTTCAATTTCAACACATTAATTAACTACATCCTAACTCATCCTAATTTTTGGGGACACTCCTAAATTTTAGAAACTCAAGCATGCAGAAGAAGGAACTCGAATTTGACTCCTTGAATTAAGGAACAAATCAAGGAATCAATTTCTCACTACTATTTTCAACAATACTGACCCATCAACTCAAGTTGAACTATTGAGATCGATTTACTTTTTGACTATAGGAAAATTAGAATTTTCTACGTCAAAATTAAGTGAGTATAACTGTGCCTTATCTTCACTTGTGGGTCCCACTACCAAATTTAGCACACTTCTAAATTTAGTAGAACCCTTCCATCTCTAACTTCAATTAACACCAATACCTATCAAGAGGTGGGATATCATTTTATACTATAATGGCAAAGCCTATGTCCAACCAGACTTAACAGCCATGATGGCCCCTTTGTTTGACAAGGGCAAACATACCACACTCATGGGGGGAAGAACCCTAGTGGGGGTATATCACCACCCTTGCTTCTCCAACAAACCAAACTCTAGGTGGTGGTAATGCCCATTTTAGATGGGCACCCTATTTCGATAAAAATAGGTGTAGGGTTTTAAAGTCAGCAGCATGCAAGAAACTCAAAACCTCTTTGAGATCTTTCGATAAGGCAAACATTTTTGGTTAGATCAACTTTGGGCTAAAGATGCATACCTATTTTCAGCAACCAAATTTGAAGCAAAATTTGTATCATAAAAAAAGGATAAAGTATCTTATCAAGGTCCACTTAAACCAATTTTGCTTGTCAGATGTGTTAAGGCCCTTTGATGATGGAGGGTAACCAACTGCAGGAGGTCAAACACGTTCCTGGATCTACACCCATCAATGTTTGAACTCAGGCTATTTACGTGGTGGAGCCCTGTTAAATTTAGGTATGTTCTATGCTAGAGCAATTTATTTAAATTTTCACAATTGGCAATCACATCAGCATTATGATAAACTGCAGATAGAACATAAATATAAAACGCAGAAGACAAGCCAAGACAAGAGGACACAAGATATGGCGCGAGCCAGGGACAAACCCCACAATGTGTGGGGAAACCCTTTGATCAAATCTTCTTTTATCTTCAAAGTTCAGCAGAGAAAGAGAGAGAGAGTACATTTACAACAGAAGTCAATACTTTGACTTATCTAGATCTAGCATAGATCATTTCGTATCATGATGAGATCAGTTGAAGACATTCTGCTTCAACTGATTCTCAAGGTGACTCCTTCACCTATCATCGTTCTGCATCTCGTCCATTTTCTGCCCCTGATTGTGTTGCACCATCATGCTGTCTCATGATCTCATATATCATGCTGCCCATGATCATTATGCTGCCCATGCTCATGATCTCATACATCATTATGATCATACTACTTTAGCTCCTTGTTATCTTGATACTAGATCTGAATATAGTAATGACTGTTGAGACTGTATGTCTCCTTTTACAAGTATGAGAAACACTGAAACTTATTCAGATGACACCCAACGTAATCCTCCTCATTACTGTTGTTTACAGCGTCCTCATCACACCTCCTATGTTAGGGTACGACTGTACCTCAGAGACTTACGGGACTGATAACCAAAGAGACCTTGCTGCTGCATTAATTTATTCAAGAACAGCAGATCAGGCCGGTTTGTGTTACCATTCATTGACTGCGTTGTACAGTGTATAAGGTCTCCTCCATTTGCTGCGTATATGTATCTTCATGACCTGTGCATATGTATACTGCGTATGCTGAGCGTATATATCTTCTGCGTAAGGTCTCCATCTATTAGGTCTCCCAGCTGTTCATACATATATTGCTTCATGACCTGTGCATATATATATATTGCTGCGTATGCTGTCTCAATGACTAGCGTATTAGGCTTGATGTTACTGTGGCTAGGTGTCTTCCATGATCAGCGTATATGTTGTCACCTGCGAGTATATATATTGCCACGCTGTAATATATCATTTCCACTGCCTGTGTATATGAGCTTCTTTAGTCAACGTAGAGGGCTTCTTGGACAGCGTATTAGGGCATCACTTGACAACAAGTTAGGGCATCACGTGGCTGTAGTTTAGGGCTGCGTATAAGGGCTTCATCACTGCGTTTTGGTTATGTTAAGATCTCCCTTCATCTGCGTCTTAATGTCTCCTCTCTGACTGTAATTTAGGGCTTCACTTGTAGGCCAGCGTTTAACCCTTGGTGTCTCTCTCCTACACCAAAAACCCAAGACGTGGAGAGGAGGAGATCACACCAAGAATGTGTGTTCAAATGACTTCAAATCCTCACCAATTTATACTAAAACGTAGATGATGAATAGACACGTCAGTTGGGCTTCTAGAGCCTACATAATAATTGGTCGGCTTGATAATAATTTGATAAACAAAATAAATTCATATCTCCTTAAATACTTATCGGAATCGGATGATCTTTAGATCAATCCTACACCTCTCAATGAGAGGGATCCAATAAAAATATCAGCTGCCATAAATAAGCTGATCCACATGGAGTTTGGCCCTAGTTGCCAATTTAACAAGCCCTGTCCCAGCCACCAAGCCACAGCTTGATGAGTATGGGTTGTTATGCAATGGGCGATCACTGAATTCAGAGCAAATCTCTTCTTTCTCGTGTCTCATCTTGTCAGTGTCTGCTTTGAAAATAACAAAAATGATACAGCCATATTTATTTGAAGTTTGACAGTAGCTTGATGTAATAACATGTGTGGTTTTAGTAAGTTGGTTAAAGTCTATTTTCTGTCATTACAATCTTGGAGTAAATGAAAAAATATATTTTTATTGCAAAAAAAATTATGCTCTACCAAGTTCCCTGGAAATCTCCCATCGTGCACTTTATGAATAGAAACCCTAGGGACATGGTCAACACTAATCCAAGCTACTCTTACCTGGAACTGTGAAAAGATAATTTATCTATCATTGAGAAATGGTCCAGTTGGCATTAATTATGAAGAGTGACATATAACACTTCGTAAATGGAGCTATGCATTCTCTTCTGCACCTTTAAGAGTTCAAATTGAGGATAAAAGAAAATACTTGGCTCCATAGTCAGAATGCCTTGTTTGATTTAACAAGATTTGAGCACTACAACAGTGATATGTTAATTTAAGGATTGATTTTAATTTTTTTTTTACCCAAAACTACTAAAAAAAGTTCCTCCAAAAGATTTGCTTTCATGGCCTTGGCCACCATTTTTCTGTTAATCAAGCCAATATGAATATAGATTTTAAACCCCAAATATTAAATGTCCCAACCTCCAATGACATAACAAGTTTACCTGCCAAAGCACCAAACTGGAGTTTTTGAAGGTACTTTCACCACACCATACATAGATTCCCATCACATGCAATCCTCCAACAAGCATTTTTGAGACCTGAATTGATAAGAGCATTTGATAGAATTATTCCTTTGGTGAATATTAGGTGTTCCAAATAACAACTTCATGTAAATAAAATTGGTTTGAGCGCATTATTCAAAGCACAGAAAAGCAAAACTCCAAGCCATTGTGGCTCTGTGCAATACATCAGAATCCTAGGGTAAATTCACATGAGGAAACCATCGTCAAAAATAAATTTGATTTCAGGATAACAAATTTAATTTCTATGTTTACAAATTCCTATGAAAATTTTACCTAATTTAAATGAAATGAGAAAATGGGATTTTTCAAAAACAGAAAAACATTTTCTGACATAGGAGTGGTTCCTCTGTATGCAAGCTATAATTTGCCATAAGATTTCATGTTCCTTGCCTGTGATTATTTTTCCTCTTTTTCATCATCTCAATCAAAAATAAGTTTTTTGGCAAATTTGTCACTCAAGCTTCTAAAAACAGACCAAAAACAACAGCTCGGTACAGAAGTTTTGAGAAATGATACTTGTAGAGATGGTTTCATCTGATCTTTGTGCTTCCATTCTGGAATTTGAAACTTGACATGTTAAATAATGCAATGTGTTTACCGTTCCATGTGAATATGGAAGAAGCCATGGCAGCAGATTGTAGTGTCCATGAAAATTATGTTATGGAAAATGGGGATAATATGAGTAGGTCATCATGGTTAACAGGTGGGATGTGGTAGCCAGTAGTTACAAATTCAGTGCATGTGGACTTATCATGTAAAGACATAGCATGGATCTCAACATCTTCAATGAAATGCACTTAGCTATAAGAACCACAGAATAAAACAGCTAAGACTTAAGTAGCTTAACATGGTTTTCCTTCTTTTTCCTTTTTCTGGGCCAAATGTTTGAAGGCTACTTTGTGCTGGTGGATAAACAAGAGTAAGGGCCATTTCAGACAGGCTGTATGCGTTGAAGGTAAGACCTTTCAGGATATTACCATTCATTAGGATAAGAAGTAAGGCCAGATTGAGTATCACCTTTACCAGGAAATGATGCCAAGAGGAACGAATGAATCCTATAGCAAATAGGCTCAAACTCCAAAGTACAAACTCTCACAAATAACCAGTGTCACCGCTCCATTTATGTTTATTGTAGCAGTCCCGATACACCGACTTATGTTGCATGACCCTATCTGCAATGCCCCTTTGTTGTCCAGTTTGAGCCCCGAATAAAGCCCAGGACCTTATTTTAGGAAAGTAAACTTTTCATAACCAACCCTTCACATGGACAGATCAAGACCTTATTGTATTGACCTTTTAGAACCACATAAAGCCCAATACTATCTTAGGAGAGTTGGCCTTTCAAGACCAAATAAAGTTAAAATATATTAATTGTAACTTGTAAGTGATCACCTATGTGATCCTTAAAGTGTTCGATTTTGTAGTCACTCCATAAGTGTTTTCACCTTGCTAGGAGAGCACTATGTCTCCTAGCCTTTTGGTGATGCTTCATGTTAGTTTTTGTAGCATCAGATGGTGTTCTAGTCTCAAACTTTGTGGGGAGGATAAAACACATGAGATCTCCAAAACCTAGAAATCATTTCTGGAAATTCCACCTATAGACAGTTCAATTAAATTAATTGATCGATAATTAAAAATTGGCTAAGTCTAACTTAGGGAAATCTATTAATTAATGGGAATTAATTGAGAAAAGTGAGAATTCTCTAGAAACACACATGGATTGCTTAGAAATGATCTCAACTGTCCTATAAGGACTTAATCGTGGCCATCGATGATCCAACCGGAGATTATAAGAGGAGGTCGATGGGGTTGGAGAAGAACACACTTCAGAGGTCAAGTTCCTTGGCAAATCAAGCTATCCAGCTTCAGAGGTCAAGCAGAGGAAGAGAATTTGAGCCAGAGGGGACATAGAGATAGTGAGGGGAAAAGACGGTGAAGACAGACGAAGTTTTCCAGTTCCAGTGAGTCAAGAGAGAAGGTTGAGTTATTTCTCCAGGAGGTTGCGCAGGGACTACGTAGTAGCCTCAAGAAGACAATTAGATTTCGCTGAGCAGGAGGAGGCTTCAGATGCCGGAGGCCGGGAAGATTTCCAAAAGGCCTGGCCAATGACTTCTAGCAGAAGCTACAGGCAAAATGATTGATTCAGAAGCAGTTCCGGAGAAGTGTGAGTTTAGCTTGCGCAGGGTTTGCACAGAAGACTGATGTAGGGGTTTGCCGAGCAGTATTTTGTGGCCAATTGGGGCCAAGATTGCTTGGAGAGGAGGGTAAAATTTCCTCAGTAATTTTGCCAGTATTTCTCTAAGAGAGGATTGTCAGTTTGGCATCCATTTTAATGTACTTAGAATTTCACTGCTACATAATAATAAAACCCTCAGCAGCTGCACTGGTTTTCCCACATTAGGTTTTTCTGAGGACATGTTGTCCAAAAATAACTGTGTTAATTTTATTGTGTATGTGCTAGTATTTTCTCAATTTCCAACTTTTTATTTTCCGCAATGTTTTTGTGAAGAAATTGTAGTGTGAGTTATTCGTTATTTGCCGTAGCAAATAAATTGCTTAATTTTCTCAGAGGGTTTCAAATTCAGTTTCTGGAGGAAACTTGTGATTTCCAGTTGCAGAGGCAGATCCAGCGAGCAGGACTGAGCATTTCCAATAGGAAGTGTGAATTGCAAAGCAGCTAACCAAGCAGGGAAGGAGGAGATTCTTGTTTATATCCCAGTTGTGAGTTTTGCAGAAGATGGCCTCAGCAGGGTTAGAGATCAGGACAAATTGGATGGTACATCCAACTACATTATTTGGACGGCCAGAATGTTCTTTCTGTTAGATGAGCATGGTTTGAAGGATTATGTAGAGAGAGCTATAGCCGTACCTACAGACCTGCAACAGCTAGAGAATTACAAGAAGGAAATGGCCAAAGTGAAGCGGTTGATCCTTGATGGCATTCAGGATCATATAGCCTCACACTTAGCGACCAAGAATACGGCTAAAGAAATGTGGGATGGACTCGCAGCACTATATCAGAATCCTTCCAAGAATCAGAAGTTGTTCCTGAAGGAGAAGCTGAGAACCACCAAGATGCACAAGGGGGAAGGAGTTACCCCCTACCTCACCAGAATTCAAGATATTCAGAATGAGTTGTCTATCATAGGTGAGATGCCACAAGACATTGAACTAGTGTGTGTAGCCATCAATGGTTTCTCTAGGGAGTGGACTACTTTCGTCCAAGGTATTATTGGACGAGATATGCTACCTGGATGGGATCGTTTGTGGTCGGATTTCACGCATGAGGAGATGCGACTTGCTATAGTCAAGAATAGTCTCAATGGCAGCAGCAAAGGATCGAAGAGCATGAAGGAGGAGGTGAACATGGCCCTTACATCGAAGGGAAAGGAAAAAGGTCCCAGTTAGGGAAAAGGCTCACAAGGAGGTGAGAAGAAGGACTTGTCGAAGGTTAAGTGCTTCAGTTGTGGTGACTTTAGTCACTACAGTACTCAGTGTCCTCAGAGGAAAAAAGACAAGAAGGAGAAGCAAGAGCAAGCAACAACTTCGACAGAGATAGATTAGTTGTCTCCAACTTGGAGGAAGATTTTGCTTTGTATGCAACTATACCTCTAGGAGAAAGGTGGAGATACATTAAGCTCTAGACTCCATTATTGTGCAGAGTTAGGCAGGGTACATCGAGGTGAGCATTAGCAAGTGTTTCCTCTTGGATCAATACCCTTGCTACAGGGGCCCACACTATTCAATCGCAGATGGATCGGTGTTAGATGGCGTAGTCAGTTTTTGAGGGACAGTTACAGTACTAGTTGCAGTTAGAGCCTCAAATGTTGAGGAGCACAGTGCAGTTGCAGTGCAGAGAGACTCAGTGGACAGTGCAGAGATTGGTAACAGTCAATGACTCGGGAGAGACTTGCGGTCCATAAATACACTTGATTCAGTATTTTTGGATTTTAGTTATACTCATTGCAGTAGCAGCAGCATGAGATTGGTCGCAGTGGACAGCAGAATTGGCAGCAGTACAAGGTGTACAATGCAATGTCAACAACAACGCAAATGCAGGGTGATTCAGCTACAAAGTGGCAGATGAATCAGAGTTGTGCATTAGTTGGTGGACAGTGGCAGTAGTCACAGTTGTCAGTCATCAGCAGCTTGTATGGAGGATGTTATGGGAGAGAACACCTTCCTCGCTAACAGGGAGTGTTAGTTTTTGTAGCATTGGATGATGTTCTAGTCTCAAACTTCGTGGAGAGGCTAAAACACATGAGATCTCCAGAACCCAGAAATCATTTCTAGAAATTCCACCTAGAGACGGCTCAATTAAATTAATTGATCGATAATTAAAAAATGCCCAAGTCTAACTTAGGGAAATCAATTAATTATTGGAAATGGATTGACCTAGAAATGATCTCAGCCATCGACAAGGACTTAGTCACTGTCGTTGGTGATCCAATTGGAGGTTATAAGAGGAGGTCGATGGGGTTGGAGAAGAACACACTTCAAAGGTCTAGTTCCTTGGCAAATCAAGTTATCCAGCTTTAGAGGTCGAGAAGAGGAAGAGAGTTCGAGCCAGAGGGGATGCAGAGACAATGAGGGGTAGAGATAGTGAGGTCGGAGGAAGTTTTCTAGTTCCGGTGAGTCGGGAGAGAAGGCCGAGCTATTTCTCCAAGAGCCTACGCAGGGACTACGCAGTAGCCTCAAGAAGGCAATTCGACTTGGCTAAGCAGGAGGAGGCTTCAAGTGTCAGAGGTCGGGAAGATTTCCAAAAGGTTTGGCTAGTGACTTCTAGTAGCAGCTACAGGTCGAACGACTGATTCAAAAGCAGTTGCGGAGGATTGCGAGTTTGGCTTGCACAGAAGGCTAACACAGAAGTTTGTCGGAGCAGTTTTCTGTGGCCAGTTGGGTCAGGATTGCTTGTGGAAGAGAGTAATTTCCCTCAGATATTTTTTCCAGTATTTCTCTCAGAGAGGATTGCTAATTTGGCATCCATTTTATTATACTCTGAATTTCATTGCTGCATAATAATAAAACCCTCAGTTGTTGCACTGGTTTTCCCACATTGGGTTTTTGCGGCGACAATTGACCAAAAATAACTGTGTCAAACTTTATTGTGTGTGTGCATATTATTTCCTAGTTTCCAATTTGTTTCCGCAATGTTTTATTTGTGAAGAAATTGCAGTGTGATTAATTTGATATTTTGCCAGTAACAAAATAAACTGCATAATTTTATCAGTTAGAAGAATTAATTCCAATTGTTGCATTTCATGCAAATTTTCACACTTCATGGACTAGCCTTTTGGTGATGCTTCATGGACATATGAAAGGTGGATGCATGACCTTGGTTATAGTACTAGCATAGCGGCATAACATACGAGGTTGTTGCCCTAACCAGCGTAATAACTAACCATTGGGTGCACACAATGGGGTAGTCAATTGCTCAATTGGGGGAAGCATCTACTTAGTAGGAGCGTTGGGCACTTGGAGGAGAGCACTCTTGAAGTTTGGGTATCGTATGATATATACCTTGGAGGTTGGACATTTGACTTGACGACACTTGGGTTGAGGAGGATGCTTCATGGAGGTTGGTGATGGATTTGGACACATGTTGAGGAGAAGCACTAGAGTTTTGTGACCACATTGACACATGTGGGAATAGCATTGGGCACATGAGAGGGCATCTAGCACACAATTAGAATAGAGCCTTGGATGAGGACATGAAGCTTTGATCTAACAACTTGATGGAGAGCACAACATCTTGGAGGAGCAATGAGACTAAGGAGAATCATGCTTGGAGGGCATTTCACTTTGGGATCGACACTTGGGTTGAGGAGCATGCTTCATGGAGGTTGGGATGGATTTGGACACATGTTGAGGAGAAGCACTAGAGTTTTGTGACCACATTGACACACGTGAGAATAGCATTGGGCACATGAGAGGGCATCTAGCACACAATTAGAAGAGAGCCTTGTATGAGGACATGAAGCTTTGATCTAACAACTTGATGGAGAGCACAACATCTTGGAGGAGCAATGAGACTAAGGAGAATCATGCTTGGAGGGCATTTCACTTTGGGATCGAATAAACCCAAGTTTGACACATGTAAATCATTGTATTATGTAATGTTCTCGAGTGATTAATCGATTAAGGGACAAAATAGCATGTCGATCCCCGTAGGCTATAGTCCTCGATAAAGGGGAAAACCCAAAATACCCAATGTATGGACAAGTTTTGGGGCAGTTAAGCAGAGAAACCCAAAGTTGGGGTTTGGATTGTATTTAACTCAATCAATTAAGCGAAGAAACCCTTCTAGGAAATCTATAAATACAAGAGGAATGATCTCAATTAGATCATCATTGAATTGGATTATTTACCTATGTTCTTTTGAGCCTTAGGCTCTGAGGGTTTTAAGACCCCTTTTTTTCCTATCAATTTCGGTGGTCAAAGATTCCACCATAGTTGATAATTTATTTTCTTTCCATTTTCCTTTTCTGTCTACTTGTTCTGGCACAAGTCATTAAAGGAAGTTCAAAAGAATCTCTTTGAGGCAGTATCAGAAGCAGGAAGATTGAATTCTCTCCCGTGTCAACAAGTTTCGTTAGAGTGGCAAGGATCATCCTCTCACCATGGCCACAAAGGATTTTCTCGCAAATAGTGGAAGTTACATAGATGACATTTTGTGGATACCAGGGTGTTGATCGCTGACATCAAGGTTCTTCTCAGAAAGCGGAGCTTTGTCTGTATTGATTATACAACCACCGAGCGTTGGACCATCAAACAAATAACTCCTTGAGGATGGCGGAAGGATCTACGGGTCAGACTGTCAGAGGCCGCGATCCTCATAACTCTTACTCTGAGGCATCGCATTGCAAAGTGAGAACAGTGTGGCCTTTATTAATCAACGCAACCATCTCATGACATAGGAGTTTCGAATGAGTAAACATCAACGGAGGGTAAAATTGGACTACATTGTGATTTTTCGATTGATATATGAATGGTCGTGAAATACCCTTCCTACAAATTGCCCACAGTATTGTGATGCCCAAAACATGAAAAGGAAAACAGGTTGAAGGACTTGTCGGGGGCTCCAAGCTCATTCAGATCAAGCAACATCCTATTCCCATCTATCCAACCACCACGATTAAGGGAAACGACAAAGGATTCTCGGCGTAGATTTGACGTGAAGAGCAAGAAGTAAAGCGATACAAACCAAGGCAATTTAAGGCTCAGCCAAGGCAGTTACTCTTCCTAATGATGGTCTCTAAGACAATGATTACTCAGGGAATTCCATTGTAGTTGTTACCAGATCCGCGAGAATTGCATCAGCAACCCCAAGGTATGCGGTCACTCATAGGCAAAAAGCATCGGATTCTTGTTGTTGTAAGCTCAGATCAGCATACATATAGTAACTTAATAGAGTGACATTCAGTTTGAATAGTGTAGCACAGTGGGATTGATTATTGGAGAACTGACATACTGAATTGTGACAATTGGAATATTGTGTTGTACTATTAGGTTATGGATTGGATTCCTTGGGTAGTCAGCCCTAATCTCTGTGGATTTACTATAGAATCATATCACTATTAACAGTATAGAATTGTAACATTGGTTGAATCTTCTATCCATCGGGTGCCCTAGTTTATTGAAGATTGTGTTACTATTGAAGATTTTTTTGTGCATTAGGTGGATGCTCACTTTATATATGAATGCATAAACATGTTCAATGGTTGAATTATTGAAAATCCTAGCCTAAAATTACCCTAGGACACTATATATTATAAAGCACTCCATGGGAGGTTGCCTTGTTTGTTACTTGCATGGACACATGTCCTTATTGTATGTTAGCCTCCCTCACCTACTTACATATATAAGGGAGGAAAGAGCTCTTTCTTTCATTATCATATGTACCCTTCTTTGTACTCATCTTAGAGACGTTAGGGTTCATGAGGAAACACGATGAGAGAGACTAAGTCTTGTATGGAGCGAGATGCCCTAATTCATGAGGAAACCTTGCAAAAAGACAATGAGAGAGAGAAAGAGAGACATCTTCGATGTTTTCTTGTAGAGATTGCTCTTATGAGATGCTAAGGCTTGCTCTTGTGATGACAGGGTTTGATCCATGTATATAACCATAGAGAAAAACATGACATTGGAGGTGATGATGGTTCTTGTGGCTCTTGTTGTAGCACTAGGGTTTCTAAAATAGTAGAAAACATGGAGGTCGGGGCAAATGCTTTCCATGGTTTTTGGATTCTTGTTCTTTTCAGATGTAAGGCTAGGGCAAGTTCTTTTCAAATGTAAGGTTAGAGCAAGAACATGGAGAAGTGTGTTTGATGAGTCTTGAGCTTGGTTTAATGCCTTGATTGGAGGAAGAATTGGCTATTGTATTCTTGATGTTTGATGGAGCTCTTGGTGCTTGTATTGATGCAAGAATTGACAACCTGTGGTACAAGGACTGAAGCCCTGGGATCAACATGTGGACATGGAAGCTAGTGCTAGAGTTGTATTATCATGTACTTGTGTGATTCAACATGGCTATGGTTCGCAAACCCTAAGGAAGATAACTATGCTAGTGAGGAGAGCTTGTGTTATACAAGCTTGTTGAAACCAAGGAAGACCCGCTGGTGTCAATGCTTGCTTGTTGATATCTTTGGTGGTGGCTATGGTTTTCATGGTTTCCCTAGCCAAGGATTTGAAGAGCTTGAAAATTTGTAGCATATTGTGATAAGTTGTATGTACATATACTTCATTTCTATTATATTTATATATATGTACTTCATTTCTATGTGTGTGTACACACTTCATTTCTATCAGATATTCATCTATCCAAAATTATCTAATTGCATAATTGGTTTCAACTTACATTGGCTTCTTGATTGGGTAATTTTCAGCACTTCTTGTTCATGCTGATTTGACATAACATGTGGCTGAATCTTGGAAATGTTAAGTGATTTAGCATACATCTTGAAGATGATAAAGCAGATTTACAGTAGTAAAGCTGCACTTGTTAATTTTTAGTTAACATGTTCTTTGCTTAGGTTAGTTACGTCATTCATCCATTTGCCCATTAATCCATTAGCAATCACATTAATCATTATATGACAGTAACTAATGAAAGAACATAACTGATCAAAGTTGAAGACAAGCGAAGACAGAAGAACACAAGAATATGGCTCAAGCAAAGGAAAAACCCCAAGATGGGGAAATCCCTTGATCAAATCTTCTTATTATTTTAATCAAATGTTCAGCAGAGAGAGAGAGTGCAATAAGGAGTCTAGATCGACTTGCCAATACTATACGAAGGAGATAGCCCAGTCAAGTGTGCACTTCAGACTTCTGCCCTAACCAGAGATTAAAGGTCAAAGCAGACTTCATCTGCTTCTCTTGTTCTTGGTCCTGTGCAGACTTCTGAATTTATCAGCCCCTCTGATTAGGGCTTCCTGCACCCATGTCAATCCTCAATCTGTGCCTCAAAACTCTTCAACTTATGCGCTAATCCTCCACTTCTAGGCCTTAAATACTGCACTGTTTATTAAGGGTCTTGATCCCTATCTTTAGCTCTGCTCCAGCACACAAACCATGCTCAGATCTGTACCTAATAACTGTACCAAACCAGAACTATTGTGGCCCCTGTCACAGAGAATAAGCCCACAGAAATCACAGGAAAATCTGCCCATATTGTTTCTCCTGAATGCTGCCTGGACCTCCCAAACTCGGCCTACATATAGCACTTGATCTAGGCCTGCGGTTGCCCTAAATCACTGTGGCTCTCTTCTGTTCCTATTCGGCCTCCAACAAACTTCAACAATGCCCAGAATTTCCCTAAGAGTTGCGGCTGTCTCTCATAAGACTCACGGCCCTGTGACAGAAGAGAGCCCAAACAATCAAACAATCCCTCGACCTCCTTCAAGATTTTGGCTGCCTGAGACACATATTCGAGCAAGTTGATGTGTAGGAAATGAGGGAGAAAGCACCTCTATATATACCATTCAGTGGGGGTCAAGAGACCTGACTATTGGACTAGGTGAGCAAACATATAGGAGAGGCCGACCTTGATAATTTACATGTGAGAAAACATAAATTCAAAAACCCACTTTTCCTTATCCAAAAATGACGATCTTTACGTCGATTTTGGTCCTCTCGAAAAGAGGAATTCAATGCCATAATTATCTTCCCCAAAGAAGTTGTCCAAAGTGGAATTTGGCCCTAGTTGTCAATTTTAACACACCCTCTCAACTAGGGAGAATTCCACATGTCAAACCAACAGCCATGATCGCCATGCCATCATGTCATCATGAACCATCTTTGTATCTCGTCTCTGCTCTGCTCTACTGAACACTGATATGAATAATAAAGAAGAATCAATCGAGAGTGAATCACAAGACCTTGCTACTCTCCACTGAAAAATATCAGTCCACATAACCAAAGGGTGAACTCCAATCGGACTTGATCCCAAGTGATCAAGTTGAAGAAAAATCATTCATCCTAGACATAGGGAGTATAGAAGTACACGATGCGTCCATCGGTAGTGTTATGGTCCCTATCCACTTTTTCGAACTCATTGGCCAGATGAGAGGTACGTCCCATGTGTCCCAGACAACATGGGTAGGATGATGCAGGAACACCAACGGGAAAGAATAAACCTGCTCATAACCACACGTAGGGAAAGGATGAACCACATCTTACATATCACACCCACACGTAGGGAAAGGATGAACCACATCCTACACGAATGCAAACCACTGAGAGTAGGGAAAGGAAGAACCAAGTCCTACATGCACGCCAACCAATCATTCGCAGGAAGGATCCTACACGTGGGGAAAGGATGAACCACATCCCAACAACATGTCAACCACCAATCGTACGGAATGAGCATCCTACATGTGGGGAAAGGATGAACCATGTCCCACCAACATGTCAACAGATGCCTATATGCATCTCTCACTGGAGTATCCTATGTATATGTCATCAACATTAGGGGAAGGTGAACCACTCACCCTACATACATGTGACCGCAATCGTAGGGGACGGTGAACCACTCACCCTACACACATGTCAACCACCATGGGGTGTTACAGGGGAACGTGAACCACTCGCCCTATACACAGCGCACCAATAGGGGAAGATGAACCACTCACCCTATGGTCGCTCATAGCTCAATAAGTACCCCAAGCCCACAAGAGCTCCTAGAGGTCAATGTTCAATCTTTAACCAAGGATCCCTTCATATAGGGAATAGTGCCAAGTTGCTTTCTGAAAGTCAGGACTAGATCAATGGGAGCCTCATAGATCCATTTAGCAGCATATAGATGTATTTACAATAGAGATCTTGGCAACACTTAACAACCCTTTGCTTCACTGATCTTACTCCCTCTTACTCAGGGAGACCACAGCCTAAACTTACTGTGTCTGTCAGACAACCTGCTTATCAAGAGATCTGTCCACTTAAACATGCCATAAAACAAATATGTTATTTGATGTACCATATAAAGTGAAATACAGGATTCTCTAAATCCTATTATGCAATATACAACAATAGTGATCATGTGTATAAATGGCTGCTGGAGAGTTTCCTTAAATGGCCATGCCTGCTGCCTTATACACTCTTCTTCAATAGGTCTTCGGAGTAACAGATTTCAGTCTTTAAGAAATAAAGGTGGACCTCAAGAGATGCAATACTTAAATGCGTTATTACCATCTACCATACTGTCGATCTAGTCACTCTCTGCAATGTACTTCAGATCATACTATCTTAATGAGCAGTTATCCATCTTTGTATCAAGGCAAACAATTGATAAAGGAGAGGATGATTATCAACATCAATAGTTGAATCCAAACATCATGGCTCCCCTTGAATATTGAGAAGGTAACATCTGCTATTAATCCTGGGATTTTATATCTCCCTCTGAAGCTTTGATTTGGGTGATCATCAAGCCTTTAATCATGTGCTATCATACGAGAGATGAGACTTCCATGAGGCAATTGATCCATGATGGGGAAGGTTCCTTTGTATTCATGTGACTATATCTATAGGACTATTCCTTATAAGATCCTGGCTTATGACAAAATCAGGATCTTTTGCTTATCGTGCTCGACAAGACATAGAATCTGTCATGTACCTTCTTCAGGACACCTTTGATTTCATGTTGATGAGTGTTTCCCCAAAAGAGACTGTCCCATAGTCCACATGATCTTAAATAAAAACTCCAAGTGTGTTGCATTCTTTATCAAGGGTTCAAAAGATGAACTATCCGACTGTCTGGTTCACAATTTTGATTGTGAACAAGACTATAACACAGTCGACAATTTACAGGAGCTTCAACATATCATCATGGCTTATGGACTGAAACAATAATGCTGTAAATGATGCTGAGTTGGATATGTCATATATAGAAGAGAGGATATAGGGCAAGAGCATATGCTAATACAAATGACCAGAGATATGATGTCATTACCATTACATTGATTGTCATGGCATTAGAAAGAGTAGACCTGAACATGAGAGAGCCTATAGCCACAGATGAGGTAAAGTGCAAAAGAATGAGCTATTTAGTGGAATTATGTGATGACCGTTACGGAGATGTCATTTCATAATGCAATCTTTTTGTGTACTGTGGTGATGCTACTTCAAATAGAGGTTGGAAATTGAACTAAGTAGCAATGCCAAATGCATTGCTCTAGAAATTATGCCAAATATAATGACATAGATATTAAGTCAGATCCAAAGCTCCAGAGATTGACAGAGAACCAAACTACTAGAAATCTGTTACAGGTTTCCTGAAATCAGGAGCCCATTTCTGAGATTGATTTAGGTCACAGACAGTTTGTTGTGCAAGGCAATCTTTAGGACAGATTTATACCTCAACAGCTTTGATTTCCACAGAAATATGTTTGTATAGAGCCAATGTTGCTTACACCTTGAAGATATTCGATCAGACTTCAAAAACTGCTTGGAAAACCTTAGATCACATGAAGATAATGTGGAGTGAAATCATCATTAAGACGATCATATATCTCCAATTGTTCCACCGGTGCATATGAGGATAGCTTTGGATAAGGTTGCCAAACATGTATTGGTCTCAAGCCTTATTGTTGATAATAGATTTTTCAAAATAGACTTTGGGGTCTCAGAAGAGGGACCAAAACCCTTGTGCTCAGTCTTGATGCCCTTAGACAGAGGTTCAAGTGCGACATCAAACAAGCCCTCCTTCAATAACAACTTATAAATTAAATGGCCTTATAACATGCTTTGTTAAGAAACCTTTTACAGACAACAGATAGGATACGTGTCTTCTTATATGTTGGATGCATAAGTTCTAAATTTTGGCCTCAATAGATATATTGACCAAGTATAATTGTGAACTAATCAGAACTACTCACATACGTGAATATGTCACTGCAATGTGTATCAGGATGCTCAGAATTCCCACGTTACTGTGAACTGGATTGTAAGATGTTGCTTCATTGATTGTTGCTCATACCATAGAGAGTGATCATAAACTCATTCACTGCTACTGGAGAAGATAAGGAGCTTGACTTTATAGTTTATCAAAATTGTGCCAACAAATCCTGTTGCTGTAGCAGCCGAGTCTGCAACAACCTCTTTATAGTGGAAGCCCCTTTAAAGTCAGTATTATACAATGGACAGACTTCGGCTTCTCACTCAGAGTAACAGACTCACCCATTGTTATTCTAAGTAATGGTGCTAAAATTTAAGCAAAGCAGAAATGAGACGAAGGTATTCTTCAAACTTGATCCAATCTCCGAGAAGAATCATCGAAACTATTTGTAGGACTTTAGGTACCCTTCTTTAATGATGATCTAGGAGAAATAACCGTCACCGTTTATCATATCAGGAAGAGTTATCACAAATAAGGTTACTATTTTTCTTCAGAATTTTCTATAGCTCCACACATCCTATTAGGCAATAGAATGCTCAGAGTTTTGTTCAAATGACTGTTGTAGGACTACGGCCAGGATTAGCAATTCATTCTTATAGTGATACTACAATAATTCACTATCTCTCAGAGTATAGGAATCAGGACAGTACTAGGCCTCTTGATTGATTAGGCCAGTCTTCCACAGCACTGATGAACTCATATCATAATAAATTCGGAGTTGCCTTAACTCCACCAGGCCAAAGGATTTGGAGTTCTTATTCTGACATATAAAACATTTTATGTCACTATGACACCTCTAGGGTTATTGAAGGATTCCAAAGTCAAGGCAAGAATCTTAAAGGGGAACATCTCCTTCTATATGCTTATGGTACAGTCTGAAAATAATCCTCTGAAAATATCTTGAAATTACTCAAAACAAACCTTGTGAATACTGAAACATACCTTGATGACTTCCAACCTTTGCTCGTAATGATTGAGTTGCTCTTGGATTGGTACCCATGTTCACTGATTAGGGCTTGTAGAAGGCCTTAAGACGATATCACAGATTTGAACTCAGACTTGTCCTACCACAGAGGGCTGAAGGTTACTTCTCACTGAAATTCCTCAGATGCTTCTTGGTGATTGCAATTTCTTAAGCTTGGGCTTGTCCTCACCTGAGCTCTGATACCATGTTAATTTTTAGTTAACATGTTCTTTGCTCCTAGTTGACCTATATACTCCTCTGCCTACTCCTAGTCGACCTTGGGAATCCATCTCCAAGGATTACATGTCGAGCCTCCCTTATACTAAAGCATGGCAGCAACTGTGTTTTCGTGGTCGTCGACAGATTCTCTAAGATGGCCATTCTAGCGGCCTGCAAGAAGAGTATCACAGCAGAAGCCACTGCCAAGTTCTTCTTTGAACGAGTGTGGGTACACTTTGGGATCCCACAATCCATTATCTCATATCGAGACAGCAAGTTCTTAAGTACATTTTGGTCAAGTCTCTAGTCGATGTTGGATACCAAGCTCACTAAGTCCACAGCTTTCCATCCCCAAACTGATGGCCAAACAAAGGTCATCAATAGGATGAGAGTACACATTCTGCGCATGTACAACTCAAGGCATCCATGCACATGGGATGAAAGCCTCCCCTATGTCCAGCACAGCTACAACATAGCTCTCCATAGCTCAATTGCCCACAGCCCCTTTCAGGTGGGGTTGGGATTCCAACCACTTTGTCCGACCGATGTGACCATACCATTTGCAGCTACTCAGGCAAATTCGGCTCATGTCCAGTCTGAAGCTGACAAGGCTAACAGCTTCATTGAGCACATTTAGCACATCCGTCAACAGGTCCATGACATATTAGACAGCCAATGCTAAGTACAAGCAGCGACATGATCAGCATCAGGTGCCACACAAGTTCCAAATGGGCGACAAAGTTTGGTTACATTTGCAGAAGGAGCGCCTCGCTGGGCCCCACTGCAAGCTTCGCCTGCTCCGATATGGACCTTACACCATCACTAAGGTTATAAGTGACAATGCTTTCGAGCTCAACATTCCACCATTCCTTGGTCTGGACCCAGTGTTCAATGTTGACCGTCTTCAACCATACTTTCCACCATTACTGGACACATCATACCTTGTAGAACAACTCACACCAACAGAGCTAAACCCAAACTGCATGGCACAGACCACAACTGATCGGATCATGGACACGCAGATCAAGAACACTCACCAACAGAAGATCCAACTGTATCAGGTTGTCAAAGTTGGCCAACTACTGCCACCAAGGCAAGTAGCTCACCAAGGACCAAGTTCAGCAGAAGTTTATTGATCTCATGGAGGCACTCAACGCAATGAGGACCATTGCTTCTGAAGGGGGGGGGGACTAATCCAAATGGATATTGGTGGCCACCCACCTATTACACTAGGACCCCCACCATTGTTTCTTTCAGTTTTTCAGTTTCCTTAATTGTAGCACAGTTTACTATTTTTGGCAGTTTTTTGGGTCTTGAACTTTCGGAGTCGTTTTGAGGCCCTAAACGGCGTTTTTTTGGAAAACGTGCAAATAGAAAGTTGTAGTCCTCAAATAGATCTTTCTAACGAGGTATTGTGCACATCAAACAAAGATCATATGCCAAAGTTACAACCCTGGAAAGTTGATGTACCAATTTACTCCAACAGGGCCCACAGTTTTGGTGATTCATCTCCTAAGATTAGGTTTTTGGATGTTTAGGGTTTTCCATTGTTTCTCAATAATAAATAGGCCTTGGAGCCTCATTGTAACATAGTTCAGAGGCATGTATCCGCCACATCTCTTCTCAGAGATAAGCTACCATTGCTCGAGCTAGTTTATTTCCATTTTGTTTGTAAACATATTTTAGTTCTTTGATATTAATGAAATGAAGTGTTATTTCTGCTACATTTTTGTGTTTGAGGTTATATATGTATTTTGTTGTGTTCCTGTTTAAGTTCAGATCAATTTGCCCATTAATCCATTAGCAATTACATTAATCATTATATGACAGTAACTAATGAAAGAACATAATTGATAAAAGTCAAAGACAAGAGAAGACAGAAGAACACAAGAATCTGGCTCAAACCAGGGAAAAACCCCAAGATGGGGAAAACCCTTGATCAAATCTTCTTATCAGACTTTTGCCCTAACCAGAGATTAAAGGTCAAAGCAGAGTTCTTTTGCTTCTCTTGTTCTCGGTCCTCTGCAAACTTCCGAATTTATTAGCCCCTTTGATTAGGGCTTCCTACACCCATGTCAATCCTCAATGTATGCCTCAAAACTCTTTAACTTATGCACTAATCCTCCTCTTCTAGGCCTTGAATATTGCGTTGTTTAGTAAGGGTCTTGGTCCTTATCTTTAGCTCTACTCCAACACACGAATGTTGGAATTTCTAAGTTTAACCCGTTAGAAATTCTTCCTGTACTATCTAATTTATTTCTTCCTACTTGTTCAATTACTTAATAAGTTATTTACCATGTAAATATTGAGAATAAATTCAAGTACAATATCAACACATACAGATCATCAACTGAAAGTAAACAAGCACACAAGTGACACCGTTGTTTTTGGACTAATGTCCCCGAAAAACCCAAAGCTGGAAAATCGGTGCAACTATTCAGAGGGTTTTATTATTATGCAGTTTCAGAACACAACCTGGGTGCCAGAAATGGCTCACACAACAGAGAATGCCCTCGATAGTAGTACCTCTCAGTCGGAGACAAATATTCCGGCTAAATCACCAGATGAACAATCCCACAGCAACAATGCAGCTTTTGTTGCTCTGTGTCACTTTGACAGGGACTGTGTCACCCTATCCAGCTCTCCAGCTCTAGTCTGTCCCATGAAAAATCTCCCAGTGTTGCCTCTAGGCCTTGCGTCAGCCTCTCTGGCCAAGCATCAGCCTCTCTGACCTAGCGTCAGCCTCTCTGGGCCCTACGTCAGCCTCTAAAGCCTCTGCGCCTCACACGCTGGCCTTCTTTGGCTCTACGTAGCCTCTGGCTGCCTCTACGTGGCCTCTAGCTGGCTCTGCGTCAACCTCTCCCGACTTCTGCATTGATCCTCCCGGTACTAACTCTGCCTCTCTTTTATGTATTCGCTGCCCCTCAGCTGCAACTCTGATCACTCACTCAATTTCCTCAGCAAACCCTGCCCCTGAAAATCAAGTTCTTGATCTCTCTTGGTGTGTTCTCCAACTGACCCTCAAGCCTCCTCTTATACTTTTCTCATTGGACCATCAACGGCCAAGATTAAATCTCTAATCAATGACTAAGATTAGATTTGGCTTGATCCATGACTTTTGGACCCTTTGAACCCAGTTTTATATTAATACCCATTAATACTTTATTTTATTTTAATATCTCCCAAACCGGTTAAATTCTACCCAAACCATTTCTGGGTCTTGTAGATCTCATGTGCTTTAGCCTCTCCACCAATTTTCGAGGCTAGAGCACATCTGATGCTGCCCCAAATCAACACTCCCTCTTATCGAGGACTGTGCTCTAGTAATACTCCTCACTGAGTAACATCCTGATCATCCAGCATTGGCCCCTGTGCTGATGCTAAGCCTCCCCGCCCAACATCCTTTGCACTGCTACATCATGTACTGCTGCCCATGACCCTGCCACTGTCATTGCTGCATCTGTACAGCAACTCCCTCTGCATCCCTGCCACTGCCACTGCTGCATCTGCACTGCAACCCCTTCTCACGCTGCATCGTGTTGCCCATAGCACTGCCGCTACTAACTGTTGCACTGCAACCCAATTACTAAGAAGGAAGTAACTAATCCACCCAACTCTGACATCCCTGTCAGGCTAGAGACTCTCTCGATGTTGAAGCTCCCTATGTCGCTGACAAGTGCTCCCCCTACTGACATTTGCGTTGCTGCAACAACTTCATGCATCTCGCACCTGTCCCGGGACTCCTGCAGTGTAGCACCCTCTGTCACTCCATCCGCATCCATCTCTACTAACATCCACCAGTCCTGCTAATTCTCTTTGGGGCTCCCGTAGCAAGGTATAATCCAAGAGGTTAGGTACCTCAAGGATCCTACCCCTCATTGTTTGTAGTCTGTCTTACTACAACTCGATGTCTCCCCACTTCCTCTCAAGTGGCACATGAGCACTCATGGCACAGTCGTCATCTGTCTCCACTTCTTTTTCCACCCTCGGTGGCGCTGCCTTGGTCTCAGAAGCCTCTCCCTTGCTCTTCTTCCTAGGACACTGGTTCGCATAGTGACCCAGTTCCCCACAATGGAAGCATTTAACCTTGGAGAGGTCCTTCTTCTTTCTCTTCTCCTGCTTTCCCGCAGATGTGAGAGCCGCATCTTCTTCTTCCTTCTCCTTGATTCTAACCCCTTTTCCGCTACTCCCTGCCTTGGTCACCCTTCTGATCTCTTCTTAGCAAAGAGTCGCCCACAGTTCCTCCCAATTTGGAAGGTTCGTCCTGCCTAGTATGCTCTAGACAAATACCTCCCAATCCTCTAAGACTGCATTCAATGCGGTCCTCACCATCAGTTCCTGATCCGGCGTGGCTCCTACGGAAGTTAGTTGATCACGAATCTCCTTCAATCCACCGATGAAGACATCTATCTGCTCTCCCTTCTGCATCTGGTATGACCGCAATTGATTTTCAAGTAACGTCTTCCTTTGCATGGAAGTATGTTGATACAATTTCTTCAGGTCCTCCCACATCTGATTTGTCGTCTCCTTTTCAGCAATATGCAGCACCACATGATCCTTGACCCCATCAAGGATGATGCACTTTGCCCTGGCCATTGCCTCCTCTTACTTCTCATTTTCAGCTGGGTCAACTAGGATCGCTATCGTTTTCAAGGCGAAGTGCTTGATGCGATACCTATCTAGAATGGACAAGATCCTGGCCTTCCAGACTACGAAGTTGGAAGCTTCGTCTAGTCTATCCTGATCTCTTAGCCCATTCACTACCATCTTGCTGATCTTCTTCCGACTCCTCTCAATCTCTTTACTTCCCTCCTGGAAGTCCTCGGTTCGACTCTCTCTGAGTCTCAATTTCCTTTCTGGAAATCCGTCCTCCTTGGTCTTGCCCTGTTAGGTACTGTTCTAACCACATTATCCCACCAGCTTCGCTTCACAAATTATCCGCAGCCTCCTATACCTCAGCAACTTGAAGAACTGAGCCTCTAGGCTCTGTGCAATCCCTGCACCGGCAAAATATGCACCTCCTGGCCACAGCATCAATCCTTCCTGGCTGAGAAAGATGACGGGCACTGCGTAGGTCAGGTCTGCTCCTCTCTGCCACTGCGTTGATCCTCCTCCTGGCTCGAACTGATGATGCAAGCACTTTGCGTCACCCCTTCCTTCCTGCTTTCTGCTAGGAACAGCTTCTGGCACTTGGACAGGCTACTATTGTTCTGCTCTGCTGATGCCTTCAGTTATCGTGTGATCTGCAACCATGCTCTGATACCATGTTGGAATTTCTAAGTTAAACTGTTATAAATTCTTCCTATACTATCTGATTTATTTCTTCCTACTTGTTCAATTACTTAACAAGTTATTTACCATGTAAATACTAAGAATAAAAAGTACAATATCTATTATCAACACACATAGATCATCAATTGAAAGTAAACAAACACACAAATGACACCGTTGTTTTTGGACTAATGTCCCCGGAAAAACCCAATGCAGGAAAATCGGTGCAGTTATTCAGAGGGTTTTATTATTATGCAGTTTCATAACACAACTTGGGTGCCAGAAATGGCTCACCCAACAGAGAATGCCCTCGGCAGTAATATCTCTCAGTCGGAGACAGACATTCCGGCTAAATCACCAGATGAACGATCCCACAGCAACAATGCAGCTTCTGTTGCGCTGCATCACTCTGATAGGGACTGCATCACCCTATCTAGCTCTACAACTCCAGTCTGTCCCACGAAAAATCTCCCAGCGCTGCCTCTAGGCCCTGCGTTAGCCTCTCTGGCCCTGCATCAGCCTCCGGAGCCTCTACGTCTCACACGCTGGACCTCTCTAGCTCTGCGCAACTCCTAGCTGCCTCTGCGTGGCCTCTAGCTGGCTCTGCGTCAACCTCTCCCGGCTTCTGCGCTGATCCTCCCGATACTAACTCTGCCTCTCTGTTATGTATTCACTACCCCTCAGCTGCAACTCTGATCACTCACTCAATTTCCTCAGCAAACCCTGCCCCAGAAAATCGAGTTCTTGATCTCTCTTGGTGTGTTCTCCAATTGACCCTCAAGCTTCCTCTTATACTTTTCTCGTTGGTCCATCAACGGCCGAGATTAAATCTCTAATCAACAGCTAAGATTAGATTTGGCTTGATCCATGGCTTTTGCACCCTTCTAACCCAGTTTTATATTAATACCCATTAATATTTTATTTTTCCTAAGTTTAGACTTAGGAACTCCATTAAAAATATTAATTATTTAATATCTCCCAAACCGGTTAGATTTTACCCAAACCATTTCTGAGTCTTGGAGATCTCATGTACTTTAGCCTCTCCACCAATTCTCGTGGCTAGAGCACAACCGATGCTACCCCAAATCAACAACAAACCATGCGCAAATTTGTACCTAGTAGGGCTCAACCCTTCCTGTACCAAACCAGAACTATTATGGCCCCTATCACAGAGAATAAGCCCACAGAACTCGCAGGAAAATCTGCTCATATTGCTTCTCCTGAATGCTGCCTGGACCTCCCAAACTCGGCCTACATATAGCACTTGATCTAGGCCCGCGGCTGCCCTAAATCACAATGGCTCTCTTATGTTCCTATTCGGCCTCCAACAGACTTCAACGATGCCCAGAATTTCCCTAAGAGTTGCGGTTGTCTCTCATAAGGCTCACGGCCCTGTGACAGAAGAGAACCCGAACAATCCTTCGACCTCCTTCAAGATTTCAGTTGCCTTAGACTCATTCGAGCAAGTTGATGTGTGTGAAATGAGGGAGAAAGCACTTCTATATATACCATTAGGAGGGGTCAAGAGACGTGACTATTGGACTAGGTGAGCTGACATATAGGAGAGGCGACCCTGATAACTTACATGTGAGAAAACATAAATTCAAAAACCCACTTTCCTTATCCAAATATGACGATCTTTGGGACAATTTTGGTCCTCTCAAAAAGAGGAATTCAATGCCAGAATTATCTTCCCCAAAGGAGCTGTCCAAAGTGGAATTTGGCCCTAGTTGCCAATTTTAACAACACTACTTAAAGTGATTTCAGGAACGGTTTATGCTTGGAAAAGTGCACCCTAAGAGCTGAAACTTGTTGGCATATGTTTGGTATCTTTTCTCTTGGGCTGCCTAGTGTGTTGGGTGGAAGTGAGTTGCAATATTGTCCTCTTTGTTGCTGCTGTAAATTAATATTTCAGATCGGCACTAAGGCTGCAGTTCACAGGAACTAGATCTGGGAAACCTCCTTGTGAAGTGAAATTTTTGTTTTGCATTAGAAGTCAAAGAACAGAGAAATTTCTACATAAAGTTGATCACCGTGTACTTAAGTTATTCAAATTTAAATGAACTTATCTTAACAATATTTGCTTAGCAGAATCCTATAGAAAAAGACTCGTTCCTCGAATAAATCTTAACTTAATTTAACAAGTACTGGGAAACAGGCCTAAAATTCAACAATCAAGAACTCCATAAATCTATGTCTTATGGTACAATCTTTTAAGCAATTGTGTTAAAAATAAAGTTGACCAAAAATGGTACCCCATTTTGCCCGATTGTACAAATACTTGCAAGCTAATTCAAACCAGTATATATTTTAGTCTATGTTAAGAGAGATATCGATGCTGAGTAACTAACGAAGTTTTCTTCCATTTTCTGATTTTGAACTGGCAAAGCTCCAGGCCCTAAAGTAACTCCATGTTTATGAGGCCCCTTTTTTCTACCCATAAATCCCCTGAGCCCCATACAAGGGTTCCTATATCTAATCACGATCCGTATAATCAATAAATAAAAAGTGTCAGAAAGCCATACCTGGTGAGCATGTTCTCCCACCCAATCAATATCAATTATCACTGAAGATGAATCTGTCATTGGTTTTCCTTTAGAAGCTTTTCTTTTGTCCGCTCTCGCAGACTTGGTCTCCAAATTTTCAGAAGTTAAAGAAGCGGGATCCACTCCATCATTTTTGGGGGTCGGAACCAAAGCAAAGACTGAGTCACGGTTAGATCTAGGACCGCCCAGCTTACCGATGGCAAGACCCACCTTCACAATTCAGCGCACAGAAACACAAAGCTCGACACATCAACAATCTTAAAATATTATATAATATATCATCTACCCAATTCAGGCTCAAAATGATCTTGAAAACTATCCGCAAAAGAGATTATACGATTCGGAGAAACATCCATGCTGAGCTCTAGCGCTTCGTTGTAATCCAGATGAAATATACAGAACATACAATCACAATGAGAGGAATAAGCAACAAGAGGAAATAAGAACTTGTTACTTGAACAGGGATGCCAGATTCGGAGAGTTGTGTCTCCATGGAATTTAACTGGGTCTCGTCTCCTACTACTGTTCGCACCATGATCGCTTGATAACTTGAACCACCAACGTCTCGCAGGACTTCTTTTGCTGTATCTAGTTTATGAGACCACGAGAAATATCTGAGTTTAAAAATATTCCCTCCCAAAGGATTTTTGCGTTTATGAGAGTTTATAACTGCAGCACTAAAACCTTTGCATCATATACATATATGTCTGAGCGCAATCTTGAGAACTCGAAAGGACCATAAACTAGTGCAGCTAGCCAAGTACATTACGGTGGTTAATATATGCTTAATTTAAATTTTTTTCATTTTATTTGTTATTTGATCCTTTGTATAGTAATTTTATAAATGTTTTAGGTAAAGTGAAAATGTAAATATGGATTTAGAGATATAAGTTAATTAATATTTGAAATTTCATTAGTTGTTGTAGAAGAGAGGATAAGAATATGTCACTATTTTTCATTATGACTATAAAATAAAGATTTAGATTAAAAGAAAGATTAGTTTGTCAATGTTCAATAGGGGTGATCTCCATCGGTGTAATTAACACAACTATATTATTATTAATAATAATATAATTTAAGGTCATTACCGAGCTAAACACCAAATTAATGTATAAGATCCCCTTGTTTATGAGACAAGGGACTCCTTTTAGATAGTTATTTGATTGTTGAAATCTATGGAGATGTAGTCCTATGTTGGTAGCTTGAGTGGTGCATGATTTGTTCTCCTATCCACTCAAGTTCAATTTCAATGGACATGTTTAAACTATTGTTATAAGGCTCAAAGAATAGGCGCCCCCACTGATGTGATGTCTCGGCTCATGTTAAGTCATAAGTTATCGTATATAGCCCTAAGGGATAACTCAATTGGTCATGTTCATGTTGCTAAGAACCTCGGTTATAGGGAGGTCACGAGGTCAAATCTCCTCGGCGCCCTTGGGGTTAGGCCTTGCTAGTTTCGCCAGTGGGTAGATCCCTTCGGGTTGATCAACCTGGATTTTCCCGTGGATGTAGCAGTCACTCAATGTGTGTGAACTACATTATATATATATATATAGCTTGTGAGATGTTGGATATACTCTTCGTGTTATAGTGGCAATGAGAAGATTTGATCTTATGCCTTGCCCAAAATACTCCAACGTGTTACTAATTCACCATGGTTTAAAAAAAAGGTCCATGGAATTGTACATACTCTACCCCTCTAGATTTGAACTTGTGACTTTTTAGGAGGAAACATGTGTTATTAACCATTAATGTCAATATTTGAATGGTGAGAATGGCATCAATTGACATATACCAACCACTTTTAATGTGGTCATGTTAGTTGACAATCAATGTACAAGGGGAGGATTAGTAGACCATGGTTGACCTTGGTTGACTATGTTCAAGTTATGGTTGACCATGTTTGTTGGTTAGCCTCCTTTTTGTCATCTTTTTGTGACACCCCATCTTGCTTCAATATAAACTCACTTACTATCATTTTTTTACATAGGATTCACTTCTTACTCTTGCTACAGTTTTCACTGAAAGGTATATAAAATTATCAAAATGTCTTCTTATTTTCTTTTATAATTTATATATTAAGGTTTATTGAATAAAGTGTTTGTATTGTTGATTGTTACATATTGTGATTGCTTAAAAACCCTATTGATGTAACCATTGCAAAGATGATCAATCATAGGTTAGCATGAGACTTGGTCATAGACACAACTCTCAAGTTGATTATAAGTCAACAAAAGACTCAAATATGGACATAACCACGTAGTATAAGCTACAAAAGTTTCTCGCTCAGCACAACAATATGCTAGTGGAAGTGGCCACCTACAAAACAAAGCATGAGTTTATTGATTGGTATGATATTCCCGAGATGATACTAGGAGTTTAGTTGGTGGGTATCCCCTCAATGGACAATGAAGATAGCACTAAGGAAACCCAGTGAATGGGTGTCAATGTACATGGGGCATTGATCAAAATTTGAACCACCTATGTATTGGAAAATGCAATGTGGCAGCTTATTAATTCTAATTTTCATTAGTCTTAATATTTGCTTATGAACTTAGTTAATCTTCTTGTGTTTTTTATTTAGATCTTTTCATCAAACAAATATCAAGAACGAAAATAGTAGCAACAAAGGACACAGAAATTAGGCTCTCAACCAAGGCAAAACCCCTCCAAGGGGAAAACCCAAACAAAAAAAAATTATATATAGTATATATATATATAATTATATATATATATATATATATATATATATATATTATATATATATATATAATATATATATAATATATATAAATAAATAATAATAATAATAAATAAATAAAATATCTATTTTTTTCTTATAGAATATACTTCAAATGAGACAACAAAGACCCAAACCTTAGACCAAGTCCTTCTCCAAGTACCAAATCAGCCCTTCCAACATGTCCTTCCTTGATCCTGCAACAACCAGCTTTAAACTGCAATTTCGACCTGTCAGCTTCAATATCGCAATTTGATCTGTAACTTCAACCCTATAATTTCGGCCTTTTTGTTGCTACAAAAACCCTAATCTGGTTTCTTCTTAAGAACTTCCTTGAGTAAGACAACTCCTCCCAAGGTCAACGAAGTCAAGATAGAGCATTATTCTTTCCAACAACAAGATACTACACTTTGTCTTACTGCAACTCAGACCTGCAATTTTGACCTCCCTTGTAGCTGCAAAAACCCTAAAATTTCACACGTGTGAGAGATAGATCCCAAAAACAAGATATTTCGTCCTTCCTTTCTTCTTTTAGACCTTCGTTATCTTCTTCTTTTGCTTCCCAGCTATAGATCAAACTTTCTTTTTGAGATCGAACTTCTTGGTGAGTGAGTGACAAATGAGGTCGAATTGCTCCTTTTTATAGTTTTTCTAAGGGGTTGAATCCCCTCCATTAGGCCGACTTGAAGTTATGAGGGTCGACTTCTACTTTTGGAGTTTCCAAGACTTTCTAGACTCAAATATAATTATTTTTCCAATTACATTTTGCCCGAAAAGGGTCTTATAAACATGATATTGACTCCTTTGACTCATGATAATAAATCTTAAGACCTAACAAAGTCTAGAAGCATGAAGAACATGCTTTTACCTAGAAGACAATCAATAATGAGCATGAAACCAATGCTTTAATATAATTTTTTATTTTCTTCTTTTGTTTGTTACAAAAGATACATATTGAAATGAGTATGATAACAATTATGAAGACTGAAACTAGTTACATTTCCAACACTCCCTCTTAACTAAGGAGGTATTCATAATTGTACAATCAGTACAACATCATTCTCAAACTAAAGAGTTCTCATAAGGAGAGCCGGATTGATAAGCCAATTGTAAGCATCATTATTTTGACCAACACTGTCTCTAAGGCCTAACTAGACAAGCTCTACTTCATTCAAGAGCATTATGTTACCTCTACAGGGCACATACCCCATCAGGATGTTCACAAGGTATGTCCTTTTAGGACTATTCTTATCTTGGATACCTGTCCTATCCTCAAAGAGTGTTGGTACCTTTCCTTTCTTGAATTGTCCATCCTTGAGGAAACCACATATACTTCTCCAATCCCCCACCATTCTCTCTTTATGAATTTTACCTGGTCTTACGTAAATAGAATGCACATGTGATGTCCAACATTACTTCCTCTGAACCAAAGAGGATATCCCTATTCTCCTTTTATCTTTGAGAATAAACCCTTGCCCCTATTCTAGGAGACTCCTTTGCTCTTCTCAAAACTAGAGGAGATTTATGACTTCCTTCCAATCTGGGAAGTCACCATCATAAGTCTTATAGCTTGTCTTCATGAGAGTATCATCTACTTGTTCTTTATAGCTACATGGCTCCCTAATTCCTTCGCATCTCTTGCGTCGAGCTTGCTTCCTTTCGAGGTATCATGGAGCCAATTTCATTCTTCAATCTTATGACAAGATCCATATCATCTTTCTTTCTCATCAATTTCATTTTGTCATCATAGATGAAGGCATTATATTGATCCTTTCCAAACTTCAAGTTGATCATAGCTTCTCCAAGAAAGTGATCTCCCTTGTTGACCCTCAAGTTATCTTCTCGCATTGTTGCCTTTCAATCCCAAGATGAGCATATCTTGAATTCACAGTTGCTAAGTATCATATACTCATACCTTCTACCATACCTTTACCATGAAGTATTCGAAGGCCCTTCTCTCCAATATGTCTAAGCCTTTGATGCCACAACATGGTCTTCTCTCTAGAGACCACTAGATTTTTTGCTCCACTTTCAGGAACCACAGAACTGTTGCACCCATCAATAACAGTGCTACCTTGCAACTTGTACAAAGTTCCAATTCGAACTCCCTGCATCAATACGAGTGCTCCTCGAACCATTTTGTAGGTATCCTTCTTGAACACTGTTTTTACACCTGCATCATCCAGCTTGCTTACATCAATCGAATTTCTGGCCAATGCAGGAATATGCAGAACACCCGGAAGTGTTCTAACAATTCCACCTTGCAACTTCAACTTTACTTTTCCGTGATCAATGATTCTAGCCTTCCTATCATCCCCTAAGAAGACATCACCACCATCATATTTTTCATACTCGCAGAACCACTCTCTATGGGAAGTGAAGTGAAAGGATGCACCTGAGTCAATCAACCATGCCTCATGGTCTACATGTGTACTTGAAGAAGCCAAGTACACATATCCACCTTCATCTGAGGTGGTTTTTGCCTCTACAGAAGGAGCATCATCAGATCCCTTTCCTTTATCAGGAGCTTTAGATTTACAGTCCCTTTTGAAGTGCCCTTCCTTTCTGCATTTCCAACACACCACCTTTACAGGTTTTCCTGGAGATTTAGATCTCCCTCTAGATTTAGATCTCCCACTCGATGACTTATTTTTGTTTTTGTTCTGGGACCGTCCTCGTATAGACAAGGCATCACCATTACAGCTCTCCATATTTTTCCGTCTCATCTCCTCCGTCAGCAAAGATGAGACTATTTCATCAAACTATAAGGCAGTTACATTGCTACCTATTGCAATAACTAGACTATCCCACGAATCTAGTAGAGAACACAACAAACTGATGCGCACTTATCTTCATCTGAAATTTTAATATCAACAGATAATAACTGACTTACCACAGTATTAAATGCATTCAGATGCTCTGTCACCGAGTCTCCATCTTTCATCCTCAGGTTATACAGCTTTTTCCGCAGGAACAGTTTATTTCACCAGAGACTTAGATTGGTACAAAGTCCCTAACTTGTCCCATAAAGCCTTTGTCGTAGCTTCCCCTGATACATTCAACAATACTGAATCTGAGACACACAATTGTATTGTTCTCTTTGCCTTCTGATCCCTTCTTCCATTCTTCATCGGTCATTCCCATTTGTTTAGTACCCGGATCTACCGCGATCCACTGATCTTTATCCACCAACAGATCCTCCATCTTGAGTTTCCACAACTCAAAACTGACCATTGAACTTCTCAATCTCTATCTTTTCGCTGCTCGCCATCTTCTTTCACCAC
>APFE031312149.1:39974-54486 GCA_000404065.3 Pinus taeda | reverse complement strand
TACTATTAATTAATATAATATTAAATAAGGGACCATAAATATTAATAAAGCTCAATGCTTATGAATTTAAAATTATAATTGAATTTAAAATTATAATGATGAGGAGGGACTATTTTTGTGTGCTCTTTCTAATGAAAACAAGACATTTATACCTCCCATGATAATAGTGCATCACAACCGAGGAGAGATCGCCTTCTTTCATGGAAGCCTTCATGCGGGTTTCGACTCAAGCTTCGCCATCGTCTTGGTGCCCTTGCTCTTCTACGTCCTACGCACATTAGGGGTAGTCGTCATTCTATGTTGTAGTAGACAATGGCGAGCTGCGTCCATGCCACCACTTGAGCCCAATCTCGAAAGAAGTAAAGCTCGTATTAAAAAAATGAAAATGCATCTAAAATAACGTCTGGCATTGGTGTACAATACAAGAAGATCCCCAATCAGAACCTTCGATTTCCTTATTTGCTTGGCAGAATTCAGGGAAGGAAAAAGGGTACGAGTATTACCAAAATGCCATCACACTCTCCACGCGGATGGTATAAATGGATTCTATAGATGCATGGATCATTTCCAAACACTCATGTCCTTCATGAAGACAGGCTCTGATTTACGTGGGGCTGAAGAAACCAGTAGAGGTGGCTTTGTCTGCTGCTAAGGTGGCCAAAGCGTCAAAATGGATGTTACAAAAAGAGATAAGTTCATTACAATAAATGTGGTTGTTGAGATGTTCAACAGCTCTGCAGATGAAGTTTCTTCATCTTAGGAATGCATTGACTTGGAAAGATTCTATTACCACTCACAAACCTCCCCAATTGCATGCCAAGGAGTTCGATGGTTGATATTTTCTTTGGTGTTGAATTGCAAGGCCAAGACCATAGAAACAGAGGACAAGACTGAAATTCTTTTGCTTCGAACCTCACTCGGCATTATCTTTGCTTCCGACGTCGCTGGCCATTGCCTTTTTTTTTAAATACTCATTGTTGGTACGTTCTTACCCTATATGGACATTTCTTTTTCTTATTTTGAAGGCAACCGAAAATAGGGCAATGCCAGTTCTCTGGTGTAGGCATATCTGTTGTTTTTCTAAAGAAGAATGTCATTGTACATTCAATAGCTACTCTTACATTGTTTGTTTATGCAAGGAGATTGTTCCCAAATCGGAACACATTGCAATCATTGGCTCCTGTCGTCGGCCCTTTCCTGAAGAAAGACAGGTGAATTGACGCCCTTTCCTGAAGAAGCCAGGTGAATTGACGCAGTTTCTATTCGTAGCGAAGGCAAGTTTCAACTCAGGTTTAGCCATTTTAGAAAAGTCTTCTTCGCATTAAACAGTGGTTTTTTTATTTCTTATTTTACCATGCAATATTGGAAAAGTCTACTTCCCTTTTGACTGAGGCTCAACCATTTTAGAAAAGTTCGCTTCCCATTAAATAGTGTTTTTTCTTTATTCCCTATCTTACCATGCAATAATTTTAGAAAAGTCTGCTTCCCAATCGGTTCACAATATGTCAAAATTCCTATTAAATAGTTTTTCTTTTTTCCAATAAAGCATTGTTTGTGTGCAGTGCACAATGATTTTTTCCTCTTTTGCTTTTGTACAGTGTACAAAGACTCCTTCCTCTGTTTTTCTCAAACTTGCAAAATAATAAAACATATCAATTTCACTAACAAAATCTCATAAATATTATAGAACATTTCACTTGTGGTTATATGTTTAATTATAATTTTTTAATATTGTTTTAAGATTTCGGATTAAAATTGAAAAGTGTATTTAACTATTGATTTTTTCAGCAGAGTAATTCAATTTTTTTATAAAATTCAGTAGACTAATACCATACTTTATAAAAGTAATTCAATACCATACTTTATACAAGTAATTCAATTTTCTTTATAAAATTCAATAGACTTATACCATACTTTATAAAAATAAGATGATATCGATATCATAAAATGAACATACTCCGTTTTCTTTGGCTTTTGTAGCACACAAAGACTCCCTCTTTTTTTCCTCAAACTTGCAAAACAATAAAGCATATCAATTTCATTAACAAAATTTCATAAATATTATAGAACATTTCACATGCAATGTTGTGTTTAATTATGACTTTTTAATATTATTTTATGACTTTGGATTAAAATTTAAAAGTGTATTTAAATATAGATTTTTTTCCTTTAATGTGTCCACGGCAAAATAATTCATTTTACTTTATAAAATTCAGTAGAGTAATACCATACTTTATAACAATAAAACGATATCCATATCATAAAAAGATCATTTCACCTGCAATGCAAGAACTTGTATTTAATTATAATTTTTTAATATTGTTTTATGACTTTGGATTAAAATTTAAAAGTGTACTTAAATATAGATTTTTTTTCCTTTAATGTTTCCACAGCAGAGCAATTCAATTTCCATATAAAATTCAGTAGACCAATAAATTCAGTAAACCAATACCATATTTTATGTAAAATAACCTTATATCGATATCATAAAAGAAAATTTCACGTGCAATGCTGGAACTTATGTTTTGGATTAACAACCATTTCAACTCAACTCGTATCTTCCATTTACATAATTTCTTTCCATTGGGATAATTTTTAACTTTGAAAAAAAAAAGATTATTATCACATTTATATTTTCATACCATTGTTTATGCGAACATTGAAGCAAAGACCAAACCTACTGCAAACACAGATCAACGAGGAGAGAAATGATTGACAAATAATGAAGAGATTCCTACCTTGGAAAAAAAACGCAATGGAGCGAACGTATGCCTCTAATTTCTTAGATTAATTAGATTTAGTTGTAAGTCATTAATTATGACGTGTGAATATCACATGTAATGTAATTATGTGTATATAACCTTGTCTTGCCTTGCTTTGCCTTTCCCTTTGCCACGTGAGATAGAGGTGATTTTTGCTTGTCATGATGATGAAGAACACTACTGTAGACTGGGTGCTCAGGGATATACTAGTTTCATTCCGGGGTTCAATACTCTTTCCATATTACTGATTTCAAATTTTAAAATGAGTTGAAATAGTAGGTATTGTACATAGAAAAATCCAAATTTTAGTTAGAAAAATAATTGCCAAAGGTGGAATTCATAAAGATGAAAGAGTGAAAATATTATACACAGAAAACTCCAATTCAGAGTTAGAAAGAAAATTGTCAAAGCCCAATTATTATTTTATTACTTCTTTGCATAGTATTCAATATTCAAGTTTTGTTTTCCTATATTTTTTTAATTTTGATTACTTGGTTTGTAATTTTTTCTACCCAATAATATTGTTTTCCCGTGGGCAAGTTATGCTTTGTATGTATGTCATGAAGTAATATTTAATATTTAATATTTAATTTATTTTTTAGTTAATATTTTGAGTGTTTTATTATTTTTATTAAATTAGATTAAATTTTATTTTATAAAAGAATTAAAATTATTAAGTTTATAGTGTTCGTTTCAGGCACATGATATTAGAGATATTTGTTATTGAATTTATGGACAAAATGTAATAAAGTCTTTAAACAAGTTTCAAATATTTCATTATAATGTACTTGGAGATGAGCAATAAAAGCTCATGGTTTTTGGAGAGTAATGAATGTTTACTTAGTATGATTTGATTAAGGTTTTAATTAAGTTTTTAAAGGGCTTGAGATATTTTATTATAATGTGTTTGGAGGTGAACAATACAAGCTCTGTTTTTTGGAGGAGAATAATGAAATCTCACTTAACATGATTTGATTAAGGTATATCACTATAGGTTGTTGTGACTAATATGGCATTGTCAAATAAAAATTAAAAATTTATGCATGTCATCACATTTTTTTTTAAATCTATGTTATTCTTCCATATGCTACTCACTTATGTAGTTTTTATATATTTAAATATCCCATTTCCTACACCTACGCATACATCCCAGAAACTGTGAAAATCTATGTACTTGGATGTTGTTTTTAAGGTTAATCTTGACATTTCACTTTGCTGATCAAGTGTTTGTAAACGAAAATCTCTGTCACAAAAGATTATGTGTTGAAGACTTTATTGAATACAAGATGCTTTCAATGCGTGGCGTGGGCTTCTAACTATAGTGTTTCTAATGCTATACACACCTTTTAAGATCCAACTCTATTTTTCCTCCCATTTACTTTTTGGTGGCACAAGGTAGTAATGTGCCCTTATACCAAAAATTTGTAGGTACATAGTCGAGACATTCTCACATTATCAATGAACACATTCCTCCTAACTGTTGTAGCTCAATTATGCAAAGTTTAATTTTCAAATTTTTTGTAAAGAGAACAATAATAAACAAAACACAATTACATAAAATTTTTACTTTTTTCTTCTATGCTACATTTTCCTATGCTATTGCCTTACAGAGTTTCTATTGCAACATGTGGTGCAATTAGCTATTGGTTTATTAGTGCTCCGATCACTGTCGAGCTTAATTATTGACTTTATGAGGTGCCCTCCAATACTGCAAACAGCTAGACTTAAACAATCTGGAAGTTGTTGGAGATTCCCTTTGAGTGATTAGATGGTTTGAAGGCCAACATTTTCTTGATATTCTATCACTTTGCAACTAGACACATATAATCTTGAAACTAACGTCTTCTTATGTGGAAATCTCTTTCCAACATATCTACAAGGAGCAAAACTCTGAAGGAAACCTTCTTTCGAAATATAGGCTTCGTGTGTATATGTTCTTCGAGGTCTTCCAAAATGGGTCAACACTAGTTGTTTGACCTATAACCTCTACCCTCCACTAATTTCTCTCTCTATTCACAATCATTCACTGCGTTCATGCCACTCCTCTATTTTCTCTATCTCTATCTTTATGTCACTGGTCCCTTTCAAACGTAACCTCATTGGGAAGCAGAGTATTTTTGTTGGTATTTAGATGTTGTTTGCTTTTAACCTTTTGGACATTAGTAAAGTGAGCTGACACTACTGAAAAAAAACCATCAAATATGTAAAATAATCATATCAATATAAGACTGTTCTATATTTTTCTACTGAGAAAAAAGACGACGACAAGTCCCTTATACTCTAATCTGAGATACTTCTCGAGTTATCTTCATCACAAGGCATAAAAAGATAATGCATTTAACTAGCCTACAGCTTTCCCACATCTGGTACGGGAAGCTGAGGCGAAACCCCCCGAGAGGATGGCGAGTTTGGTCCAGGAGTAGCGACCTCTGGCGCCCATATTTCCCAACATTATAAGCCATGCACAGCATAGAAACTGTAGCTAAGCCAAATTCGGAGACCTGTATCATCACGGCCTCAACTTTATGATACTTTATGATAGTTTGTGCAACTAGTTGCCCACAAGGTGATCGCAGGCGTCGCTGCTCCCAACGCCACGAAGACGAACCAAGCCAACAACGTATTGAGCATAATCGGCTCATCGAGTCCCAGCAACACGAGATCGGTTTCCAGGCATGCAAGCATGGGATCAAATTTTGCCTAGTCATATTCCGGTGCGTCTCGTATGTTGTTCAAGCGAAGTGATTTACGGAGTCCGGGTACCGAAGCACTGTTGGAATTGATCTGTAGATCTCGGCCTATGTCCACCATGGAATTAGACAAGATGTCGGCCTATGTCCACCATGGAATGACCGCAACTTTGGTCTTGCCACAGATCGAACGTCGTGGGCCGATAACTTCCGTGATTGCATCCCCTACCGTAAAAATTTCCCAATTTGAAAGTGAATTTTGAGCAGCGAGCTTCAAATCTTTTGACAACTTATATGTGGATCCGAAGCAATATTTTTTTCCTATCTTTCCACTAAAATTCTTCTAAATGAGTTGTTGTGACGTGATTATCCATAGAGAGCGATGTCAGAAGGGCCTTTGTTATTTGTGCTGTCGATGGATGGAAAGGGCTGATTTTTTATATTTTTTCTCCTTCCTCCGCTGGTGCGACAACATCCACATGCATCTCAGAGTCGATGCTACTAGTCTTCCATGTGACAACAACGGACAAATTCTTGCTATTGTGATTTCTGGGGTTATTCATGTTTTGTACTAGCAAGAGGGGCTGCAGATAATCGGCCAGAAATCGTCCTAGAAGACCACCTACCGAACTGTCGTGGCTGAATAAGGTGCTAGGGAGACCTGAGATGAGTAGCTGGAGGCCATGGCGTATCCGAATAGCCTCGAATTCAAAGGCTATGGGCGACAGAAATTAGGTTCAGGTGGTCCATTGGAAAAGAAGTCATAATTATTATTAATTTTTTTTTTATGGTTTAACATAACCGATTATTCAGGTGGTCCATTGGAAAAGAAGTCGTGATAATTAATTTTTTTTTTATGGTTTAACATAACCGATTATTTCAGCTCAGTCTGTTGTTGGAATCTTGGGTTCACCGTGATGTACTAGTAAACACTCTCATAGGCAATTTCGCCATAGAAATCTTGGGTTCACCGTGATATACTAGTAAGTTGTAACCACTCTCATAGGTAATTTCGCCATAGAAAATATAGTAACCACTCTCATAGGGAACTTCGCCATAGAAAATAATTTTGCTAGCTCGACAGAGAGAATTTGCTAGCTTGATACAAAGAGAGAAGAAGAAATACAGTAGCCAAAATCGCGAGGAGAACAGAAGGCAGGTGATTTGTACAACCCATATTGATAAACCCTGAAATTTCAATCCAACCCTGGGACACCTACGCGGAAATTTTGGTTTCATCACTTCCCTCTTATACCATTGGTCCATATCTTGGGGCCAAGATCCAAGGAAATAGAAAACACACATTTTTTTGAACACAAAAATAACTGTTTTTAAGATAAGGAGAAATGTTACTACTGCGTTACGTGGTACGTGGACTGATATGATTTTTTACTAAAGTAGACTTGTTATTACAGTCCTTTTTAGGTAACATTACCATGGTTAAATATCATAAGTGAATAATATTAAAGTGATTTATTTATAATCTTTAATTACATTAGCATAGTTAAACACCATAAGTGAATTTTCATTAAATCATTTAATACACAATAATAAAAATTAAATTTAAATATTTGAAAGACATTATATTAGCAGCTTGTAGCTACTCACATATAGTCACAGTTTTGAATTACAAAAATAAAACTAATAGGCAAAATAATAACAAGTGAATGAACTAAGTTATAAGAAAAATCAGAAAGTTGAAGATGTTGGAATTATTAAAACTAATCCAAATATCCTTGAAACATATAGATAAAGTTGCAAAAGTGGCAAAGGCAAAATTAATCTGTTTCACTTTGCAAATGTGTGGATTTTTCCAAGTTCAAGACAAATTCAGCGTAACAAACTTTGTGCATACATGATTTGGGTTCATGTTGGGAGTAACTTTGTACATACATGATTTGGGTTCATGTTGGGAGTGGGGATATTCATTACTGCATTGCGGCCGTACTCCTAAGTTATTTTATTATTCTACACATGATAATGTTACTTTCTTTAACTTTTAGCATTCAATGAGTCTATGATTTTTCACATTGTATTGACTAGACACTTCCATGGCAATTTATAAATATTGATATGTTGATAGTTTTAATTAATATAGATATATTTTAAGCACAGATTTATTATGTGTTGAGAGAGATCAAATCTGTTTAAAAGAAAACTTTTTTTAGAGTGAAAAAATTGGAAAAAAAATACATCTCTCTCATTCTTGATTGATGCCATTGAATATGTAATGGAACTCTCTCTTTCTCTCTCTCTTTCCATCCATATATATATATATATATATATATATATATATATATATATATATATAGATATAGATATATATATATATATGCTATTAAAACTAATCCAAATATCCTTGAAACATATAGATAAAGTTGCAAAAGTGGCAAAGGAAAAATTAATGTGTTTCACTTTGCAAATGTGTGGATTTTTCCAAGTTCACGACAAATTCAGCATAACAAACTTTGTGCATACATCATTTGGGTTCATGTTGGGAGTGGGGATATTCATTACTGCATTGTGGCCATCCTCCTAGGTTATTCTATTATTCTACACATGATAATGTCACTTTCTTTAGCCCTTCAGCAGTCAATGAGTCTATCATTCTTCACATTGCATTGACTAGACACTTCCATGGCAACTTATGAATATTGATATGTTGATGGTCTTAATTAATATAGATATATCTTCAGCACATATTTATTATGAGAGGGATCAAATCTATTTAAGTGAAAACTTGTTTTAGAGTGGAAATTTTGAAAAATGAATACATCTCTCTCATTATTGATTGATGCCATTGAATATGTAATAGCGCGCTCTCTCTCTCTCTCTCTCTCTCTCTCTCTCTCTCTCTCTATATATATATATATATATATATATATATAGTAGTTTTGAATGCTATATAGAGTACATAAGGAAAATTTGCATGTCCAACAATTCATTGTTGGAGTTTACGAAAAATTGACCAAAACAAATAAACCTAAAAAATATAAATAGTAAGACTACATTAAACATTTTATTCATAAAAGTTTATTTTTACATAACATGTGCATTGAGACATTTTATCTTTGGATTACATTGCCCACCTTAAAATGAAATTTTATGTCATTAATATATTTTTAAATATACTTCAACATTACGTACTCCTACATATTAAAATATTCTATTGATGACCCACAATGATTTTTTTATTATTATGAATATTTTTAAAGTAAAATATTAATTTATATTAAGAATTAATAAATTACACATCTTCCTCTTATTATTATTCATTTTTTGTCCTTTTCTGTGGTTCACTAACCTAGAACATCCACGACCTAATACATCCAAAAAATATTTGTACAAAGTAACTCCACCCGAAAAGAACATGTATTGTCGGCTCAAGCATGGAGCTTAAGTGTTGAGAGCAATTCTTTTCGACTCAACCATTGTAATGCCCCTACTTGGCAACCACATTTTGTGGCACCGCCAAAATTTTTCCTTTCACCACTACTAAAGTAGAGAGACTACACCTACTCAACACTTAACCAATTTTCTCTAAGTGTTCACAATGTAGTGGAAGTAAAATTAATCATTTATCTTGTTCAATTATCTTCAATTACATATGCACCTGAATAAAATCATCATCAAGACACAAATACACATATTTATATGGTATAACTTGGCTTTTATACCCTTGGTCCATATATTTGGGCCAAGATCACACATATTATTTTTTAACACAAAAAAAAATAATTTAAAATAAGGAGAAATGTTACTACTACATTATGTAGATTGATATGATTTTTTACGAAACTAGACTTGTTATTTATAGTCTTTTTTAGTTACATTACCATAGTTAAACACCATAATTGAATTTCTATTTACGTCATTTAATACACAGTGATAAAAATTAAATTTAAATATTTGAAACACATTATATTAGAATCTTGTAGCTCCTCACATATAGTCACAGTTTTGAGTTACAAAAATAAAACTAAATGACAGTGCTATGAGACAAAATAATAACAAGTGAATGAACTAAGTTATAAGAAAAATCATAAAGTTGAACATGTTGGAGCTATTAAAACTAACCAAAATATCCTTGAAACATATAGATAAAGTTGCAAAAGTGGTAAAGGCAAAATTAATGTGTTTAACTTTGCAAACGTGTGGGATTTTCCAAGTTCACGACAAATTCAGCTTAACAAACTTTGTGCATACATGATTTGGGTTCATGTTGGGAGTGGGGATATTCATCACTGCATTGTCACCATCCTCCTACGTTACTCTATTATTCTACACCTCATAATAACATTTTCTTTAGCCCTTCAGCAGTCAATGAGTATATCATTCCTCACATTGTATTGACTAGACACTTCCATGGCAACTTATGAATATCAATATGTTGATGGGCCCTATAACTAATATAGATATATTTTAAGCACGGGTTTATTATGCGTTGAGAGAGATCAAATCTATTCAAGTGAAAACCTTTTTTAGAGTGCCAAATTTGAAAAAAATACATCTCTCTCATTATTGATTGACGCCATCGAATATGTAATGGCTCTCTCTCTCTCTCTCTCTCTCTCTCTCTCTATTATATATATTATATATATATATATTAATATATATATATCACTATTTAAATTGATTTTTTGAATGCTATATAGAGTACATAAGAAAAAATTGCATGTCCGAAAATTCATTGTTGGAGTTTACGAAATATTAACCCAAAAAAATATACCTAAAAAATACAAATAGTAAGACTACATTAACAGTTTATTCATAAAAAATATTTTTACATAACATGTGCATTGAGACATTTTGTCTTTGGATTACATTGCCCAATTTAAAATGAACTTTTATGTCATTAATATATTTTTAAATATACTTCAATACTACGTACTCGTACATATTAAAATATTCTATTGATGAACCACAATGTTTTTTTTATTATTATGAATATTTTTAAAGTAAAATATTAATTTTTATTAAGAATTAATGAATTACACATCTTCCTCTTATTATTATTCCTTTTCTTTTCTTTTTTCTGTGGTTCACTAACCCAGAAGATCCACGACCAAATACATCCAAAAAATATTTGTATAAAGTAGCTCCACTCGAAAGGAACACTTATTATTGGCTCAACCATGGAGCTTAAGTGTTGAGAGCACTTATTTTCTGCTCAACCATTGTAGCGCCCCTACCTAGCAGTAGTCTTACAACCACACATAAGCATTTGTGGCACCGCCAAAATTTTTCCTTTCACCACTACTAAAGTAGAGAGACTACACCTACTCAACACTTAACTGATTTTCTCTAAGTGTTCACAATGTAGTGGAAATAACATTAATCATTTATCTTCAATTACATATGTAACAGAATAAAATCATCATCAAGACACAAATACACATATTTATATGGAAAGGGAAACTCCTTATTATGTCTACCCAACAATAATATAAATCTGCCATTTTACTTCAAATACAATATTTTACAAATTTACACAAGTCTATGCATCCACCTAATGTTGGCCTGCACGCCTTGCTGAAATTCCCCAAATTCTTGCTCAAGCTGTGCAGCTCTACCCACCATGTTTTCGCAGCTACCCATATGTACTTCCTATACTGGAAACCCAAAATTACACTTTGCCAAACTTGTCTGCAGCACCGTGTCGTTCCTGCCTATTATAGTACATTCCACCCGTCAAACTGGTTTGTCAAATTATGGCCCAACCTTGATGCACGATGGTCACACCAGCCTGACCTCTAAAGTACTTGTGCCTGAATTTTTTTCAACACTCAACCATTCTTCCTGTCAGTGTGGGCACATGGCTTGTCTCAATGTGTGTAGCCCACGGCCTATGCAAGAATCGAATCATCCTCGGCCCTTCCTGAATGACGTTGTCTACATGCCCGAACTGCCCACACTGTAATCTACCTTCGCTCGTGACTCGACCCCTTTCCTACGATTTATTACTTTCGTACTTTTTTATGTTTCGTGTATGAATGAGCTTATTCAATGATGATCCAAGTGATTGGCATTACCACTAATATATACACCCAACTCCAAACGTATTTCACCACCGATCGTACCCATGGGCGAGCTTGCCCAAATTAATGCTCAATCGACCTACCTACAACTTTAACATGCAACCCTTCATGAAATTGTCATAATTGAGCCGACTCGTTGTAGCTTGACTTGACCAGCTGACTCATCTCACCACCCGATGACTTACCTATCTCACATTAGTCACTCGTTGCACATCCGCCGGGCACCTGCTCATCAGCATGCCCATACTATGACTTCAATTTTTTGACTCCCTTGGGCACTCCTAACTCGAAGTCCTGACATCCTCCCCCACTCTATATAAGGTTGTTGTCCTCAAAAACACCCATCATCAAAATGTCACAAACTATCGCTAGATCCAACATCCAATGTCCATGCTGCCAAACTCTGCTCTCCATCACACAAACCTCCTTCAAGGCTTATGTCTCCATAAACATGTAAGTCTCCTCAATCCTTGGTTATTAACCTCTTATTCCAATCCTCCAAGTCATCCATCCATGGAAAGTTGGTCCTTCCAACTCGACTACATGATACTACTTCGACATATATCATGTCAATCCACCGTCTATCGTCATCATGTGAAAACTCTCCCATGATACTGCATCAAAATACAACATATATTGGCAAAACCTCAACACAATTCAGACATAGTTCGGTGCATTGCATGCCTCCATTGCTTGAACTACGTGGGTTATCAATCCAACTGTCATGTCTAGATCCACAAGAATGCTCCTCCTCATCCCACTGTCGGTTTTTTCTCTAGCATCCCGTCACATCATCAACTCTATCAAGAATCCATATCATCCCCATCCAATGTTCTAAGTAAGTCATATCCAGGTCCATGAAGTTAGTCTCCATCATATCTGCAATATGTTGTCCATCAATGCTATCGTCCATGTGTTTTCCATTGTGATGTCCCAATCAACCACATATATCTAAGAATCGTCTCAATGTGTGGAAGGCACTTTCCCCAAAGGCCCCTTTTTCATGGTGGTTCAATCCTCCTCATCACCAAGGCACTAGACACACCCATCTCCAAAGTTCTAGTGAAAGAAAAGGGCCAAGAAGTTTCATCCCTAACTCCCATCAATGCATGCATCAAATTGGTGTTGCGCCCTCAAATACTCATGCACAACAACAAGCTCCTGCTGTGTACATCCAAGCTTCTCAAACTTGGCCTTCGTCAACTAAAAGTCGTATATGCCCATATAATACATATAATAGTCCACAATGCTAGTTGGATCTCTACGTGCATACTCCACTCCATCCTTCATAGGATTTTTCTTGCGTCTTATCTCAAAAACCTTCTTCCACAATTCCACCTCATAGTTGTCTTTTGACTTGTGGCTCGACCTGACTGTCCTCTTAAGTTATGAAATTTCCCCTTTCGATTCATTTTTTCAATTTGATCTTGGTCTAGCTTGTATTCCATCAGTCTTCTCCTTCTTCACATGCTACTCAACTGCACCTACTTGGCATACATGGAACTCCACCACCGAAAGTGCTCCAACCATCTGTAAAGCATCCCGCATCACCCTATAATAATCTCCATGTTTTTCAATGTATTTGATCTCATCTTCATCTATAAAAATAGGTTTATGATCAAGAAATTTCCTCTTGTTCTCTTCCTCATGCTCCTTGACTTTGTCCTGCAACTTGGCACTTTCCTCCCTTAAGATGACTCGTTTATCCATGAGTTCTTAGAGTCTTTGATCACCATGTTGTATCCTCTCGTCAAGTTACTCAAGCTCAACAAAGCTTCCATGAAGATTTTTAAAAGCCTTCCGTACATCCACTTGTCCATCTCCAATGTGCCCCATGAGTTCCCACTCTTGCACAAGAGCTTCATAGTATTGTTGCCTCTTGTCCTCCCAATACTTCGAGCTTTTGGAAAGCCCTTACATCTGCCATATTCCTTCATTGAGCTTGGCCCAAGCTCCCTACATTTCCCCTTATCAATTATGTTGCACTACGATGAAACCCTAGGTGCTTTAGCTCCAATACAAACTAAAACCATTATCGTCGTATTCTTACTTCCCAATTTCGAGTAAGTTCAACTTGCCTTGAATAAAGAAATGATACCATCTATCTGTTGGCATTATGATTCAGGTGTTGTCCTTGATGGCAACTCACTCAGAGGTTTGATATAGGTGATGGAAACTTAATCTGATGGCAGTCTAGAGCAGTAGATCAAAAGAGAGATATACGCAGGTTGACCGTGATGAACATGCGTATATACGCGGGTAATCAGAGAAAAAGTCACGTATACGTACACACGTAGGTGCACAGAATGAAAGGCGCGTATATGTTGGAAAAACTTACCTTTGGTCCGTGGTGGTTAGTCCTTGGAACTTGAACCTATGGTTTTGGACCATGGTACCTCGTCAGATGTGTTGATCCCTAGTATTGAGTTGATGGTATTGGTTTGTTATGGTTTTGGACCATGGTATAGAGCAAGGCCTAAGACTATATAAGGAGAAGATCATTAGGCCAAGAAAAAGTGGGAGTGTGAGCAAGTGATGAAGATCTGATAAAGTGTGAGATCCAGATGCTGGTTATGGGTTGGTGATGTCTTGCTTGATCTGAACAAAGGAGGCACTCATGTGAAGGATGATGAATGATGGATTGGGATATCAAGGCTTGGAGTGATTATCTTTATATGGATTGAGTATGGATAGACTAGATCTATTGATGCATGTTTATGAATGTTATGATTTGGGTATGTTCTGATGTCTGAAGTAGCTGCAAAGTTATGAGGTTGAATTTGCAGATCTGTACGCGGGTTTTCCTTGGTAAAAGGGCGTATACACGCAGGTTGGGTTCGTCCAAGTAGCGTATACATTATGAGATTTGGTGTTTCAGGTCGCTGTTGATTCTAGTGGTTGTTACAGAGTTGTGGGCTCTGGTTGTGTTCTGTGACAGGGTTTCAGTATTGGGTGATTTAGAGATTGATTGTATTGCAATGGTGATTGTTTTATGGATCCAGTATGAAAATGTATGAAACGT
>APFE031312149.1:16228-36925 GCA_000404065.3 Pinus taeda | reverse complement strand
AGACACAGGGGAATCTGAAAGTGATGAATTTCAGTATTCCTTGCATACGCTGATATAATGAAGACAAGTTGCGTATATACGCGAGTTCAGGCTGCAAAGTCGCGTATATGAAGAAAGGGCAGCAGAACAGACCCAGGCTCAGTCATGGTTGGCTTAGGCTCAGGAGGAGCAGAACAGACTCAGGAAATGGTTCAGTCATGGTTGGCTCAGGCTCAGGGGGAGCATATACTTCAAATAATTCATTGTTGGCATTATGGTTAGAAGTTGTTGATGAAATTAAATGATACATCAAAGGAATAGTATGGCAGGCCGATGCTTATGGTACAGAACGGAATGGTTGGTCTTAGAACCTACATTTGCTCAGGGGGAGCATGGATAGATTGGTGCACTTTGGCATATACAAAGAGGAAGCCAAATCAGAAACTTCAGCATGTACTCAGGGGGAGTATGGATAGCAGTATGGACAGTATTATCTTGGTACGCCCTTTGCCCTTGATGTCAAAGGGGGAGAGTGACTTGGTGTGGTGGTTGCCATCAAGTCCAAAGGGGGAGATTGTTGGCATTATGTTTCAAGTGTTGTCCTTGATGGCAACTCACTCAGAGGTTGGTACAGGTGCTCAGAGGTTGGTACAGGTGATGGCAACTTAATCAGAGGACAGATCTCAGTACAGCAGGACAAGAAAGAGATATACGCAGGTTCATCAAGGAGAATCAGCGTGTACACGCAGGTTGGATTCAGTAAAAGCGCGTACATGTGAAAAGTACCTTTGGTCCGTGGCAGTTAGTCCTTGGAAGTTGTGCCTATGGTTTTGGACCATGGTGTCTCGACGGACGTGTTGATCCCTAGTTTCGAGGTGGATGGTATTGTGTTGCTATGGTTTTCGCCCGTGGTATTGTGAAGGGCCTAAGGCTATACAAGGAGAAGATCATTAGGCCAAGAGGGTGTGCAAGTGTGAACAAGTGATGAAGATCTGATAAAGTGTGAGATCCAGATGCTGGTTATGGGTTGGTGATGTCTTGCTTGATCTGAACCAAGGAGGCACTCATGTGAAGGATGATGAATGATGGATTGGGATCTCAAGGCTTGGAATGATTATCTTTATATGGATTGAGTATGGATAGACTAGATCTATTGACGCATGTTTATGAATGTTATGATTTGGGTATTTTCTGATGTCTGAAGTAGCTGCAAAGTTATGAGGTTGAATTTGCAGATCTGTACGCAGGTTGTCCTTGGTAAAAGGGTGTATACACGCAGGTTGGGTTCGTCCAAGTAGCGTATACATTATGAGATTTGGTGTTTCAGATTGCTGTTGATTCTAGTGGTTGTTGCAGAGTTGTGGGCTCTGGTTGTGTTCTGTAACAGGGTTTTAGTATTGGGTGATTCAGAGATTGATTGTATTGCAATGGTGATTGTTTTATGGATCCAATCTGAAAATTGATGAAACGTGGTCCGTGGATGATTGTAGGCCGGCACCTACGTACTGGTAAACATATTGGCCAGTGCAAGAGCCAAGGGGGTTGTAGCTCCCTTCCAGGAGCAGCTGGAAAATGAGTGAAGGTTGGAGCCTTCAGTAGGCTAGCACCTACGTACTAGTAAATGGAAAGGCTAGTACAAGAGCTAAGAAGGTTGTAGCCTTCTGCAGGTAGAAGCCTGCATACTGGTAAAGGACTGCACCAGTACATTGTAAAAGAAGTTTCTCATTAATGGAAGATAGAAACAAATTGCAGCAGGTGTTTTTCACCCACTTTGGTTCCACCTTATATCAGTGTTCATGTGTGCTCTTTATGTGTGATGATCTGTTCTGTTTACTGTGCCGCTGATTACTGTTATATGGTTATAATGTTCTGATGCATTTACTGAAGATAAGTTAACTGAATCATAAGATTACTGCATGTACGCTGGTTGCATTTAACACAGTCGCGTATATACGCGGATATCCTTAACTGAAGTCGCGTATATGAATCTGAGTATGAAAAATGAAAAGTTTTACTGACTTGAGAATACTGATTCACCCCCACCCCCTCTCAGTATTATTTCCAACACTATCATGCCCCTACCTAGTGGGAGTCTTCTAACCACACTTAGGTGGGTACGACACCAACGAACTTTTTTGTTTCGCCACTACTCAAGTACATGTTCTACTCCTACTCAATACTTAACCAATTTTTTCTAAGGGTTCACAATGTAGCGGAAATAACATTCATCATATATCTTGTTCAGTTATCTTCAATTACATATGCAGCGGAATAAAATCATCATTAAGACACAAATACACACATTTATATGGGAGGGGAAACTCCTTATCATGCCTTCCCAACAATAATATAAATATGGAATTTTACTTCAAATATAATATTTTACAAATTAAGAGAAGTCTATGTAGAGAAATAAGATCGGTTTGCAGACCTTGCCGAAATTTCCTAGAATTCATATCTTGGTTATGCTACTTTGCCCACTGTGTTGCCACTGCGACCCATCCACTCAAACCAGCTCAAGAAAAGATAGAAAAGATAGATCATTGCCTTAAAATTTAGCCTCTTCGAGGGGGAAACCTCCTTTACATTACATAAATGAACAATTCTTCGATGATACAAATGAAAAGACCTCCTTTCTATATATAGGAGTATAAGGGGTCATTATATAATCAGAGCCTACATAACAATAATAATGTAAGGGAACAATAATAATAATAGTGGGCTTCTATGGGGCACAATAGTAACAATATGGGCACTACATGGGTACATCAATATAATAAGAGGGTTGTACTAATAATAAGAAGGGGTTACACTAGTAGTATAGGGGCCTAACATGCACCTCACCTTAAAAAAGTGTTGTCCTCAATGCTTGAGTAGTTCTTGATGCCTCTGTATAAACTTCTTTTCCTCCGATGTCGAATCTTCAGCGGGTAAGTTCTTCCACTTGATGAGGTACTCTGAAATTGATTGATTTTGTAGCTGTCAGCTTCTTGTTTCTATGACTGCTCTAGGTTCCAATATGATTTTTCCTTCCTCTTCAATTTTTGGAAATATTGTTTGAATTGGGATCTTTTGCAACTTTTGAATAAGTGGCCATACTTCTTCATCCTTCTTCGATTCATCCCTTGCTTCGTTTATCTAATCTGGTTGGATAATAGAATAGCACAAAACAATGCTTCCACATCCTCATCGTTGAAGAGTCTTCCCATTCGGTAAGGTCGCCATTTTTTAAACGCATGTAGTATTGCCAACATTTCCTTATCATAAATAGCTTGCTTGAGATGTAGCAGTAAAAATACCCAATCACCTACACCAAAAGATTTTTCGGCACGATGTTAATCTACCTGTTGTTTCGTTTGATTTTGCACCAAAGTGGCATTATCCTTTAAAAGTTGGAGAACTTGTTGTTGATGCATGATGTGATCTTTTACCACTTGAACCTTTTTCTTCTTGATATGTCCTTCTATCTTCAAAGTTTGAGGAGTGATAATTTCTTCCAATCCTTTACAAGATATGTTAAGATTCATTTCTTGATACTCAATGTGATCTTTCACTTCTTGAACATTTTTCTTCTTGATATGTCCTTCTATCTCGATAGTTTGAGGAGTGGTAATTCCTGCAATTGCTTACAAGATATGGTCTGATTCATTTCTTCTATCTCTGGGGTTGGATCCTGTGCATATATCCTCTTCTTTTGATGTTTCTTGATCATTTTCTTCCTCCTCTTCATACTCTATGTAAAATAATTTATTCTCAACACACTTATGACCTTTAGTGCATTTGCTATCACAATTGTAACAAAACCCTTTTTCTCTTTCCAATTGTTGTGGTGTTTCTCTAAAGAAGGTGTTGCTCTTTGTATCCTCATAATGTGTTATCATTTCCTCTGTGAGAATTGACCACGCAACAAGTAGTTTATGAGAACAAAGCCCTTTATACCATAAAAATTCATCTTGTTCTAAATATGAAGATGAAATACATACCTTTTGTAACAGTGGTACACCATGTAGATCAACATATTGCTCCATCTGAAGTATCCAATTTACCGAATCCTTCCCATCAAGCTTCCTCATCTTGTTTTTTCTTGATTTTAGGAGCTCGATCTTGAAACGACTGTAACTTTGTACTTTCTACTCTTTAAGTTCTGAAATTGTGACCTGCAGTAGTGCTCTCTGTCCTCTTTCAAATGCCACCAGTCTGACCCGAATTGGATTCTCCAATGAAGAGTTATGCCAAATCTCCCATAGTGACCTAATTATAGACCTTTCGAGAAGAGCGAACTTGTATGAAGTGCCACATGTCACTATTTGGACCTTTGGCTATGAAAAATATGTAGAAGCAACTACAGTCTGTCCTCTTTCTATACCTTCTTGCAAAATTTCAATCTGATGCTTAGAGGGAAGGTTATGACGATTTTCCCCAGGTCACCTGTTTGGAATGTAATTGAGGAGTCTGCAAAAATACTAACTTCCTCAGATCATATCTCTGCAAATATAGCGTGAAAAGTTCTGAAATTCGGACCTGAGATTTCACGTGATGTCTTCTCCAATGGTTTTTTTTCAACTTCTGAAATGTCGCAGAAAAAAAAGTTATAGCAAAAATGCCACGATGACCTGTTTGGAGCAGTGAAACCCTAGAATACAAAGATCTAATACCAAATATTATGAAACCAGCTCAAGAAAAGATAGAAAAGATAGATCAATGCCTGAGAATTTAGCCTATCGAAGGGGGCAACCTCCTTTACATTACATAAATGAACAATTCTTGGATGATACAAATGAAAAGACCTCCTTTCTATATATAGGAGTCTAAGGGGTCATTATATAATCAGAGCCTACATAACAATAATAATGTAAGGGCACAATAATAAAAATAGTGGGCTTCTATGGGGCACAATAGTAACAATATGGGCACTACATGGGTACATCAATATAATAAGAGGGTTGTACTAATAATAATAAGGGGTTACACCAGTAGTATAGGGGCCTAACACATATTCCTTCATTGAGCTTGGCCCAAGCTCCCTACTTTCCCCTTCTCAATTATGTTGCACTACGACCAAATCCTAGGTGCTTCAGCTCCAATACAAACTACAACCACTATCGTCGTATTCTTGCTTCCCAATTTCAAGTAAGTTCAACTTGCCCTGAATAAAGAACTGATACCATCTATCATGCCCCTACCTAGTGGGAGTCTTCTGACCACACATAGGCAGGTGCGACACCACCGAACTTTTTTTTTTCGCCACTACTCAAGTACATGTTCTACTCCTACTCAACACTTAACCAATTTTTTCTAAGGGTTCACAATGTAGCAGAAATAACATTCATCATATATATTGTTCAATTATCTTCAATTACATATGCAGCGGAATAAAATCATCATTAAGCAAAAAATACACACGTTTATATTGGAGGGTAAACTCCCTATCATGCCTTCCCAACAATAATATAAATATGGAATTTTACTTAAAATATAATATTTTACAAATTAACAGAAGTCCATGTAGAGAAATAAGATCGGTTTGCAGACCTTGCTGAAATTTCCTGGAATTCATGTCTTCGTTATGCTGCTTTTCCCACCATGTTGCCACTACGACCTATCCACAAGACCTATACCAGAAACCCCAAAGTACAGAGTGCCAAACTCGTCTGCAGTGCCCTCCTGTTTGTGTCCATCATTGTGCTATCCACTTCTCGCATCGGTTTGTCGCACTGCGGCCCAACCTTGCCACACAACGGTCACACTAACCAAACCTCTAAAATACTTGTGCCGAACTTACGTTCAACATTCCACCGTTCTGTCCATCAGCATTGGCGCATGGCCTACTGCAATGCGTGTGGCCCAAGGCCTGCCTAAGGCATGACTCACCCTTGGCCCTACTTGAGTGACATTTTTTGCACAACTGAACTACTCGCGCTACAATATTCCTTGCCTTCCAACTCGACCTTTTTCCTGTGACTTGTTACTTTTGCACATCACTCTGTTTCATATATGAATGAGCTTCTTTGATGATGATCCAAGTAGTTGGAATTAGCACTAATATATATGCCCAAATCCAAACATATTTCGCTAGTGGTTGTGTCGTTTGGTTGTATCCATGGGTCATATTGCCCACATTCATGCCTGACCAACCTACCTATGACTTCAACACATGGCCCTTCAAACAATTCTCATAACTGAGCTGACCCATCGCAACTCAACTTGCCCAACCAACTAGTCACACAACTCGGTGACTTGCCCATCGCACCTCGGTCGCTTGTCGCACATTAGGTGGGTGCCCGCCCACGAGCGTGCCTACTACACGTATTCACCCACCCGTCAAACATAATTTCCCGAGTCACCTTTAATCGATTGTGGGGTTCTAGATAACCAAACTTATCATCTCCAGGTCGCCTTTAACCAAATGCTCCAACCAAGTCATGTTTAACTGAATGCCGGCACCCATTGCACATCTAGGCATGTCCGTACTATGACTTCAATTTTTCGACTCCCTCAGGTGCTCACAACTTGAAGTCTTGAAAACCATGGAGCTAAGTGTTGAGAGATGAGCATTGAGAGAATTGAGCCATGACCTATTAGTAACAAAAGTGCTTTAGCTATGTGGACTTGACAAATTTTGTTAGCCTTGAAAGCCTCCTATTATTCTTATTAGGAAATAATTTATTTATTTTATTTTATTTTTTAAGGTTCAATTATTATTTTTCTTTAGGCATTGGATATTTTATTATATAAAACATTAAAAATATTTTATTTTAACATTTGAAGTGATATCCATATAAATTAGTTAACATATATTTTCATTTTTTTTTAAAATCATCTATGGATTTTTTTTTTCAAGTATAAAGTTTATACGTCTTAAACATTTTTTTTTACTTCTAGTTACTTTATATCTTTTAATTTCATATGAAATTATATTTTGCCATGTAGACATCAAAAATATTTATTGAAATAACTTTACCTCATTGGGTTGTAATATCTATGACAAATGGAGTGATCATGGTGATTATGTCAATTAGACATTGAATATTTTCTGTATAAGTGAGAATTGGTGAAAGAGTTTTACACATTAGGTTGTAATATTAACAACAAATCAAGTGCTCATAGAAATTATATTATGTAGACATCTAAATAATTTATTTATGACAAACTATAATAGTAAAATTAAAATTATTGATATTTTATTATGTTTAATTAAAATACTAACTAAACACACACACCCACACACAAATATATATTGACATATCAAAATTATGTAATACTTGCATACTTAGGTTTTGACAACAAGTATTATTTTTTATTATTTTGTAGACACACTGCATTGCACTAGGTATTTCAATGTCTTTCGTCAGAACACATTTGTTGTGGGAGCTGTTGGAAATAATAATCCAACCACCGCAATAAACACCCTGACAACAATGATACTTGTGAGAAGTATTTTTGTAGGTGCATCTCTATTTGAAGATGGAAGGACTGAACCCAGGTGCAAACCATTCTGAAACGCAATAAGGAATTTAACACATTTAATGTATCTTGGTAAATAGATATGGCAAGCATTCATTCAGCGACTGTTACCCACACTCCACAAACACCTGCGCGATTCTGATCACACTGAATAACAACATCATATTAATTATTTTTCTTTGACATTTATTAAATGCAAAATTGTATGTTGAGTTAAATATGAATGTAAAATTCATTTTATATGTAAGAGAGTAAGATAGTTGGAGAGAAAGAGAGCGAGAGTCTCTGAGGAGAAAAAGGTGAAACAAATTTTGGTGGGTGCGTGAAAACAAGAGTTACTATGTTTTATTGTGTGTTATTCCGCATGAAGTATAAATCACTGTAAACCTTTGTTTTATTTTCTGAATGAGCCGTAGTCTCATGTGAATGTATTTTTCATGATTTAGAATTCAATCCAAGGTTTTTATTGTGTTTCTCCAACCTTACTTTGTTTTACTCTCTGTTTTTGCCATGAGTGAATTCTGCATTCTTAAGTCCGTGTAATAGTTGCACGAAATCTAGGTCTATGAAATCAGCTTCGCGAAGAGTCATAGAGTTGTGTGAAATCTAGCTGTGGAAAATTGAGCTCCACTGTGCATGAAATCAAGTTGCGCGAAAGTCACACCCCTCGTGAAAAGTCACACCCCTCTGCCTCTATGCGTAAATTATTTTTAAAATGGTATCAGAGTCGGTTAAAGTCTGTTAGTGTAAAAACAAGTGTTTTTACTAGTAATAAGAATTGTCTTGAGGGCAGATTGTTTTTAGCATATTTACCAGCAAGTAGAAAGTCTTTTTTTCACTCGCAAATGGAAACATCAAGCACAAGCTTGAATAATCCTCAAATACCTTAGTTTAATGGAAAAATTTGTGATTATTGGGCTATTACAATGAAGGCCTTGTTTTCTTCTCAAGACATTTGGGATTTGATGGAGAATGGTTTTCAAGAACCAGCAAATGCAGCAACATACAATGTCTTATCTAAAAAAGAAAGAGATTTGTTAAGGGACAACAGGAACAAGGATTCAAAAGCCCTGTTCTATATTTTTCAAGCAGTTCATGAAAGTATTCTCCCAAGGGTTATAGCAGCAACGAAGTCCAAGCAAGCATGGGACACCCTCTAGATAGCCTACCAAGGCATGGCAAAAGTCAAGACAACAAAGCTGCAAATGTTGAGGAGAGATTTTGAAACACTTTGTATGAAAGATTCTGAGAATGTAGACTCATTTTTTACACATGTAAGTGGACTGGTTACTTAAATGAGGTCTCATGGTGAGATGCTTGAGGAGAGAAGAATAGTTGAAAAAGTTTTGAGAAGTTTGCTAGCAAGGTTTGATCTCATTGTTGTGGCCATAGAACAGACAAAGGATCTCTCACAGTTATCAGTGGATGAGCTTATTGCATCACTAATTTCTCATGAACATAGATTGAATAGAGAAACAAGCTCCTCATTGGAGCATGCCTTCAAGACACAAGTATCATTTGGCAAAGGTCGAGGCAGAGCAAGATCATATGCTAGAGGAAGAGGAAGAAGCCCACACAGAGGTGGAAGAAGTAGCCCTTCAATCTTAAATGGAAGAGGCGGCAATCAAAATCCAAGTCAAGGCCGAAGCCAAAATCAGCCACAAGGTCAGAGGTATGATAAATTTCAAGTTCAATGTCATTACTCTAAGAAATATGATCATTATGAAAATTAATGTAGAAAGAAGAAATATGACATTTGTAACAAACCAAGTGTAAATTTCACCAAAAAAAAATTAGAACCATGATAGCATGCTTTTAGCATGTAATGTAGCACAAGAAAAACAAAGTGATATATGGTATCTAGATTCAGGGTTTAGCGACCACATGTCAGGAAACATAAAAATGTTTTCCAATCTAGATGAAAGTGTGAAATATGAAGTGGCATTAGGGATTGATAGCAAAGTTTCTGCCATGGGAAAAGGTAGAGTTAATATCCTAACAAAGAAGGAGGAGAATAAGTACATATGAGATATTTATTTTGTCCCCGGTCTGAAGAGATGTTTATTTTACCCCCAGTCTGAAGAATAAGCTCATAAGCATTGCACAGCTCATGCAAAAGGGCTACAATGTCTTCTTCAAAAATGATGTGTGCACAATTTTGGATAGGCCTCCAAGTAGACAACAAATTGCAAAGGTTCAGATGACAAGAAATAGAATGTTTCCCCTAAAATTAAAATCAGATTTGGAGAAAAAAAGTGCACAAGCACAACTCTCAATGAACTCATAAGAGAATGGAAGAAAAGAGGCAACTGTCACACAAGTAAACTTTCAAATAGAGGTAAAATATGAAAACTGGTTATGGCATTTGAGATTTGGCCATCTCAACTTGGAGGTTTGAATTTGTTGCATAGGAAAGGCATGGTGAAGGGACTACCACTCATAGAAAAGCCAGACAACCTATGTGAAGGATGTATCTTGGGCAAGTAACATAAAAAGACATTTCCATGAGGAAAGTCAGTAGGGGAAAAGGCACCTTTGGAGATTATCCACTTATATTTATGTGGACCAATGTAAACACCATCAATTCATGGTAACCACTATGTATTGACCTTCATAGATGACTATACAAGGAAGATACGGGTGTTTCTCCTAAAACAAAAAAGTGAAGTGTTTGATGCTTTCGCTAATACAAGGCTCTTGTTGAGAAGAAAAGTAACACTACATCAAAGTCCTTAGGACTGACAAAGGTGGCGAATACATCTCAAATTATTTCTTTCATTTTTGTAGGGATCATGGAATTCACAAGCAATTTACAACAAGGTATACACCTCAACAAAATGGTGTTGCAGAAAGAAAGAATAGGACCATTATGCAAATGGCAAGGAGTATGTTGAAGGTAAATCATTTGCCAAATGACTATTGGACTAAAGTTGTCACTTGTGCAACATATATCTTGAATAGATGTCCAGGAAAAAGCATCGAGAACATAGTTCCCGAAGAGGCATGAAGTGGAAGAAAGCATAGTGCCACTCACATGACAATTTTTTGATGTGTGGCGTATGCCCATGTGCTTGATGAGTTGAGGAAGAAGTTGGAAAAGAAGGGGGAGAAATGTATATTTGTTGGATACAGTGATGAATGAAAGGCTTACAAACTCTGCAATCCATTCACCAAGAAGGTGATAATCAACAGAGATGTGCAATTCATAGAAGAGGAAGCATGGAATGGAAGTCTAGAAAAGACAGTCAATGTCAAAGCATGCATATCACATGAGGACAAAGAGGAATTAATAACAGCAAGTAATTTCTCAACAGTGACTCCCTCTACGCCTATTCAAGCGCAATAAAGAAGGTAGGAAGCAACACCATCAACAAATAACAGGACAATTTTGTGTAGCCAAGCAAGTGCTTCTCCAAGCACACCGCAAAGCGCAACGCCAAGTTACATGTCAAGTCCATCTTCAGCAAGCACAAGAAGAACAAAATTCAAAAATTTAAATAAAATTAATGAGAAAGATGAAGTTGATAGTAGCGCTAATCTAAATTCATTATTTGCCTTGTTTCGTCATGTAGATGACCCAATTCATTTTGAAGATGCAGTCAAAGAAGAAAAGTGGGTTGTGCAAATGGAGGAAGAAATAGAAGCAATAGAAAGGAATGACACATGGGAGTTAGTGAGCCTTCTGAAAGGAAAACATGTCATTGGAGTAAAGTGGGTATATAAGACCAAAAGCAACATTGAGGGAAAGATTGAAAGGCACAAAGAAAGGCTAGTTGTTAAAGGATAGAAGCAGGAGCATGGAAAAGATTACATGGAAATGTTCGCGCGAGTCACGCGGATGGAGACAATGTGTGTAGTTGTGGCTATTATCGCACAGCATAAATGGGAAGTGTATCAAATGGATGTAAAATCAACGTTCTTATATGGGGTGCTGAAGGAAGGAGTGTATGGTGTGCAACTGATTGATTATGAGGTAGAAGGCCAAGAAGACAAAGTGTATCAATTGAGGAAAGCTCTTTATGGGTTTAAGCAAGCACCGCGTGCATGGTACAACAGGATAGATGCCTACTTATTGGACAATGGTTTTGACGAATGTGATGGTGAACCCACTCTCTACATCAAAGAGAGCGAAGGTAAAATTCTCATTGTCGTCTTATATGTAGATGAATTGATTTTTACAGGCAGTGAGGATTTCTTCATCGCTGATTTCAAAAAATTAATGAAGACTGAATTTGAAATGAATGACTTGGGATTGTTAAGATATTTTTTGGTCATAAAAGTGAAGCAAACAAAAAATGACATTTTTATCTCTCAAGCAAAATATGTGGCAAGCATTTTGGAGAGGATTAAAATGCAGAACAGCAAGCCCGCACCAACTCCAATTGTCATGGGGGTTGAAATTGAGCGAAGAAGATTGTAGCAGAAATGTCAATCCGACATTATACAAAAACATGATAGGCAACTTAATGTATTTGACCGCCATTAGGTCAGATATAATGTGTGGAGTAAGTGTCGAGGTTTATGGAGACATCGAAGGAGACACATTGGCAAACAACGAAAAGGATTTTAAGGTATGTCAGTGGGACAAAACATTATGGCATTTTGTACACAGCAACAAGTGAATTCACACTGGTTGGTTAAACTGACAATGATTGGGCTAGAAGTATCAATGATAGAAAGAGCACGTCACGATATGTTTTTCATTAGGATTCGGAGCCATTTCATGGGCCCCCAAGAAGCCGCCAATCATTATCAATAGCAGAAGCTGAATATGTCGCAGCAACAACAGCAGCGTGTCACAAATTTTCGATGAGAAATATGTTGAGGGATCTTCGTCATGACCAAGAGGGAGTGACAACTATTTTCTCTGACAACACCTTAACAATTGCATTGTCAAAGAATTATGTCTTCCACAAAAGGACCAAGCATATTGATGCTAAATATCATTTTCTTAGAAGGTTGATTAACAATGATGAAATTGTGTTGCAGCATTGGAGGTCACAACGTCAATTTGCAGATATTTTCACAAAGCCATTGGCAAGTGAAAGTTTTTTTTTATCTCAGAAACTATTTGAGAATTGTCAATGGCGGCAATTGTGATCAAGGGGGAGTGTTGGAAATAATAATCCCAACCACCACAATAAACACGGTGACAGCAACCATACTTGTCAGAACTACTTTTGCAGATTGCGTCTCTATTTAAAGATAGAAGGACTCACGCGAGTCACAAACCATTCTAAAACACAACAAGGAATTTAAAGCATTTAATGCATTTTGGTAAATAGATATGGGCAAACATTCATTCAGTGACTATTGCCCACACTTCACAAACACGTGCGGGATTCTGATCACACTCAACAACAACAACATATTAATTATTTTGCTCAGACATGTTTTAAATGTAAAATTGTATATTGAGTTAAATATGAATGTAAAAGTCATTTTGTATGTAAGAGAGTAAGAATGTTGGAGAAAAAGAAAGGTGAAAAAAGTTATTGTGTATGTTTTATTGTGCTTTATTCTACTTGAAATATAAATAATTGTAAACCTTTCTTTTATTTGGTAAATGAGCTGTCTCATGTGAATGTATTTTTCATGATTTAAAATTTAATCAGAGGCTTTTATTGCGTTGCTCCAACCTTACTTAGTTTTATTCTCTGTCCATCATTGCGTTGCTCCAACCTTACTTAGTTTTATTCTCTGTCCATCAGTAAATTCTTTATTGTTAATTCTGTGTAATGGCTGGGCCAAATCCAGGTCCGCGAAATGAGCTTCGGGAAGAGTTATAGAGCTGCGCGAAATCTAGGTGCTCTAAATAGAGCTGTGCGCGAAATCCAAGGTCCCCGAAATCAGCTTCTCGAAGAGTCATAAAGTTGCGCGAAATCTAGGTGCTCCAAATAGAGCTCCGCCGTGATCGAGCTGCGCGAAAGTCGCACCACTCGCGAAAAGTCACACCGATTATTTTTACTCTGCCTCTTCGCTAATCACGATTCCAATTTGAATGCCCCTCTCACTACTCTTCGATCACTGCAGATGGTCAAACAAGTTCCTGAACACCGTATTCTCCGCTTAATGTCTTACCTTAACAAATAATTCGCAAGGTTATACTATATTATCCCCGTATTCCAAATCCGGACTCAGTTGCGCTTGATTAGGTTCACTGTTTGTGACCGCTACTTCCCAATAAATAAAAAGCTTCTACATCTTCCGCTGATAACGCTTTTGAGTGTGATAATATGACAGGATGTAAGATTCCAACATCAAATTGTATTCCGAACTGACATATGTAGAGCACGTTTCGTTGCAGGATGCAGCAACGGCTCAACCCCGTCACTAATATAATTGTTAATATTTCTAGATGCCACAATCTCCTAGTTTAAGTACACGCACCATCCTCATATTCTTATTAACGTCAATCGCATTCCTATATCGCTAGAACCGATGTGGGTATGTGTACTAAAATTTCGTATAGGATGTATATACGCCTTGGAATAAGGTGGTTATATACTACTGAGCATCTGTTCTTAAATCTTTGAAGCAACACACGGTCACACCGTATGGCCTTTACTCCAGTGAGAAGCCCAAGTACCTCGAGTGCAGTTCTGTGGGCCGTTGCTTATGGTAAGAATAATATTGAGAGAGAGTTTCATCCGTGGAAAACGTCTTTAAAATTCTTTCCCCGTAACCAAAATTGCGTTTGGCAAAATGACAACACAAATACAATGCAACGTAATACTACCGTACGCTATTATATGTTTGAGAGATCAATTTTAACTCTGTAGTGAATAGGTTTTATCTTACTGTGAAAGATTACATTAAATGTCATCGTGATTCAAAAATTTACATTTTGTCAAATAACGATAGTATTCAAACTCTTTAGTTTTTTCTAAACTTTGGTAGATATTCAAAAAGTTGTGAGAAATTCGGAAGAATTTAGGAAAATAGGCTGAGTAATACAGAATTAACCTACTGAATGGGGTATATATTTATTAATAAGTGGGGTATATATTTATTAATAATTACATATAGAATAAAAAGAGTTTTTGAGTTGAGTAGAGATATGCATAAATTCATAAAGTATGATCCATATTAAATTTGTTTCAAATTTCTTGAGATGTAAATATTTTTTATAATGCATAATTTGAAAAAAAAAAAAGTGTTTTTCTCCCTCTTTTATATATATATCTAGTTCTTTTATATATATTCCAAAAAAATCAAAATGTAAAATAGTAAAACTGCTTAAACATTTTAACCATAATTTTTTTTGTTTTCTATTATTTTATATGATATATGTATATTTATTCTATATAATATATGCATAGTTGACGTTGAAACATTTTATATAATCTGAAACATTTGATCTATGTACACATAAAAGTATTTTATTTACAATTCATAGTGATTAAAGTATTCTTACCCCATTGGGTTTTAATCATCAATAAAAAATTAAGTGAAAATTGTGAGGTTGAGACTACTAATGTTTATAATTGAATATACAAATTCATTTTTTTTTTACTGTAGCCGAAATTGTTTTTCTATTTGAGAATATTTTTCCTTTTAAGAAGGAAAAACATCAATTCCAAATTGAGCACTGATAGTATCACACATCACCCTCATATTGGAATATAGACTATAGCCCTCAATCCAGTACTTTTATGCTTAAAATTGACATGAATTTTTTAAATGTGTTTTTAAGTAAACATCAAGTGAGAAAAAAGAAAGAGTTCTTAACCAAAAAAATAGAATTTGGTTGTCCTAAAATTGAATATTAATCATGGTTTTGTGTGGTTTTTTTTTACGATGGAGTATGTTGGAAGGAAAAATGTAATGATGATGTAGTTATCTTTCTTGGGATTGGGTTAAGAGACGAATTTTGCTCCAGAATTGTTTGCATTTTGTTGTGTTTTAAGACAGACACTTCGGAATCACATTACAATTTTTAAGTTGGGATGAGAGTTTGGTGAATTTTGAGGAAAGCAGAGCTCAAAATTCTAAATCTCAAAACAAGGCAGAGGAAAATTAATCACAAGAATAATTGGATGACTTGGAAATTTTGTTAATCATAATCACAAGAATAATTTGATGACTTGCAAATTTTATATTCTTGAAAAGAATGTTTTAATTGACAAATTCAACAAAACTTTAGTGTTGATCGGAAGCAATTTTTATTTTTTTGGGACTAAAATATACCCGTTACTATGTTGGTGCACTTTGAAACTAAGTTAATAGATTCAAATAATTATTGTTTTTTTGTAAATGATATGGTGAACACATTATGAAAGCAAGCTGTTTTTGGAAAAGGAAAAAATAAAGGAGTTCCATGTGGTTATAATGTGCTAGCGAATTAAATATCATTCGTCGGCATAAATAAGAATTTTATTGGTAGTTAACTGAGAAAGTCGATGGATCATAGCTTCTGAATAGCTTAATATATTGATTATAGGTAGATCAACAGTTCAAACACGTGCCGATTAAAATTCAATCTTTCTTTTGCCCTCATATTTTTAAAACACATGCTTAGCTTAAGATCCGGATCATCGGGGCATCTTCATTTATTAAATAGTGTTTAAAATCGACCAGATTTAAAATGAGTGTAAGCGTGTTCAATGTATATTGAAAATATAGCAAACCACGTTGGCTTATTTCAAGTGTGGGTTATTAAAGTTTTATTTTAATAACCAGGTAAAAAGTTTATTATATTTATTAAAATTGAATATATATATATATATATATATATATATATATCTTTATAATATATTAATTAAAAATATTATTTATTTGTAAAAATGGAATTATATTATATAACATCCATTTGCTTAAAAAAGTTGTTTTGAATTTGTTTTTTAATTTTTCCATAGGTTTTCTCATCCGTAATTGTCTGTAATTGACAATGCGAATTTTTATCGATAGATAATTTGGAAATAGAATTTTCTATTAATTTATAATATAATTAAATTATATATTATAATGTGACCATTATACATATATTTATTTATATAGGTAAATAATAAATTATTATATTATAATTGTTTCATAAAATTAATATCATATTATTATATAAATATAAAATAATTTTTACTTACATAATTAAATTTATAAATATCATATTGTATTTTTCCAAAAGTTATACATATTTATTATAATTTTATATATATCTAATAAATTGATATAAATACAAATATCTTTATTACAAAGACTAAACACTATATGAATTAATCAAATAATGTTACATATAAATATATGTAATGTTGTTTCAAGATAGGTAGATTATGTTAGACACACAATCACTTGGTTGAGAGGATATATCAACAACACACCAATCTAGGAAACATCAATCCCTAAGGAATATGACCAAACCCCTTTACATAAAGAGAATCACAACTAAGACAAGTAGGAATTGTATTTCCAAGTCGCCCCCTTAATGACTGCTTGTTTCGATCTCAATCTGCAAAGTCTAGTTGTGGTATTGGTTCTTACAAACATGATAAAAGGAATATGCTGACATCCATATAAAGGAAAAACCATCTATCAAAATGCATGAGTACCAGTTGTTGCAACTGCCAGTCTACTAGGATGCCCTTTGTGTACATGGTTGAGTCAACCATTATATCCATACTTGTACTTGTACCTACGAATCCCCCTCCATCATTATCATCATGTGTTTTATTTGATTACCCATAACCATGCTCTAGGTTTTATCGGATTACCCTAAACCATGATTAGGGTTTTGTCGGTTGACCCTAAAACATGCCTATAGGAACCTTTGTCCACTTCACTCTCACACGTGGTTTCTGGTTTACTATAAATCGACACTGCAAAGAGGTTTCCATCTTACTACAAACCTTCACTTACAAACACTCAAACAAGTGGTTTATGACTTACCATAAACCTGCACTTCCCAAGTGGTTTATGGCTGACCACAAACCTACAATTAGAAAGTGGTTTTAAGATTACCACGAATTTCATGGGGGTACACATCCCTCATTTGGCTTACATTACACACTCCAACTCATGGAGTTACTAGGTACATACTTTACAAAGACCACTAAAAAACACCATAGACTTGCTTATAGTTGAAATTTGTGATTCAAAATACAACATGCTAGTGAGTCTATCCAACAAACTGACATGACACATACTTTCACTTTGTTGTTTATCATCCTTTAATCTTTAATGTAGCTACAACCACTATCTTTTGATGCCATCTTTGTTGTCATGACTTCATCATATCTCGTAGTCAATCATTCCTACAAATACATTTGGCCAATTCCAACATAGAATCAAACTCGTGATAATAGTTGGCTAGACTAAATTTCACAACAACAAACATATGATTCCTTCAACTAGATTTAAATTAATGCATTTTTACATGAAATACATGCATCTTTGGCAAAATCGAGGTTGGAGTGAAGGGACCATGTGATTGTGAATAGAAATGATAAGATGAGTATACAATCCACTGAAATCCTAAATGTTCACAAAATCAAAATCATACTTAATGCAACAAACAAGTGAAACCATAAATTTTCACAAATTCCAAATCAAATTTAATGCAACAAACAACAAAATCTACGAACTGATAGAGTCTACACAGCATTATGCTTCACATTCGCTCCACTCTAGCTCTGGTTTGGGCATGGTTCAATAGTCAGTGATTCAGCAACAAATAATTTGGCCATTAAGTTTTATTTCGATTCATATAAACCTCATTTATCATTTGTTGGTCTCTTATTCTATGAGCCTCGCATATACATCTAATTAAGAAACAACTACTCTTGAAAAAATAGTGAAATGCATATTCAAAGGGATGTTGTTTCCGCCTCTCTCACCCCACCAGTTGCCTCCCTGCCTCATGGCCAGACCAAAAATTGCTTAATGCCTCTCTGCATATGCAAGGAAAACTCTTATTCCAGTGAGTCATGAGTTTCATCAATACACTTGACCCAAAGACCTTTTCACAAATCGTTTTAAAGAAACAACACCTATTTTATTCTTCTCAGTGAAGAGATATGCCAAGCATGTCAAGAGATTTTCCTCTTCTTTAAGAATTGTCTTATTGTGGGCATAATACTCCAACAAATTCTCTCTAAATGGAAGGCAGAAAGAGAAATCCTGAAGGAATTTTTTAAAGAATCTGCATGAAGAACAAAACTATTTTATCGTGCAAGCTACCTACAAACTTGACTCTCACAAATCCCTCATATACATAGACACCTATAGGTTGAGCGGAAGGAAAATAATGGTAATGTGCTTACGCGCATCATGCAACGACCACGAACATAACAAAACAAAACATAATTTAATAACTTCAAAATCTTAGCCATGTGAATTGGGCTCCTTGGAAAACATGTATACAACATAATACATGGTAGTAATGGGATAAGTTGATTCGCTTTCATCATGGAACCATTTGACTGACCTTTGGGACAAATACATGAGCTATGAAAAGCCTTCATTCATGGCCTAGGGGTCGAAATTCCTCTCCAAGACCTCATGCAACGTGGTGGAGAGCTTCCACTAGAGAGGCCTCGACTTTCTTTCATATCTATGGGTGGGACAATTATTATCTATTTTAACATAGTGGGCTCTCCTTGTGGTCATGGGTTCATACCCCTCAATAGCTAACACCACTTTTCCTGGCTGCTTAGGCTCACAACTCCAACAAATCGCTCGCCACCATCGCAACTCTCAGCGCATATATAGATGGACAAATAAAAAACTAAAACAATACAAATATACTTTTTATTTTCTGAACCCATGAGGGGCCAAGACCCACACCCTCACATGCTCTGATACTAATTAGAAAAACTCAAAACAACATAAATTAATCATAATGTTACATATAAATACATGTAGTGTTGTCTCAAGATAGGTAGACTATCATGGACACACAATCACTTGGTTGAGAGAATATCTCAACTGAACACCAATTTAGGAAACATCAAATCATAAAGAATAGAAACAAACTCCTTTACATAGAAAGAATCACGATACAAGTAGAAATTATATTTCCAAGTCCTTCTTCATAGGTCTTCATATTCTGTGAAATAAAAATAACTTATATATCTATTGTTGTATAATTTTAAGATTTTCATGTAAGCAAACCTAAATCCTTTTATCTTTAATTTTAAGTATAATAGATAATTTAATTATAAAATAGATGATAATTTGTTTACTTCATTTTTATCACGTTACTGTGTTGAAAGATATTTTCTCAGTTTAAGTTGAAAAAAATATCATTATTTTAATTTTTTGAAATAGAAAAACATTATTAATACTGAAAATATGACTAATTAGTCATATTGTAATGGTTATTATATATATAAAAGAGAAAGAAAGTTCTATATAACAATTTTAACTTATTTATCATAGCTGACGGGATTCATTGCATCATGGTAATATTTGTACATTAAACAAAATTATAAAAAATGTTTGCAAGATAAACTTCAAAACATTTAATTCTTTTCTAAATATAATAAACTTAAATTTAAGCTGAATTTCGATTAATATAAATGATGCTTATATTATATTTATTAAGTTAGAGAAGATATCTCGAACATGCAATCAAATAGTTAAGGGAATATCTCAACTAGGTTCTAGTTTAGGAGGTTAACTAGTGTTGGGCTAATTTATTGACTAAATTAACACAAGTATTTAATTATCAATCCGGGTTTGTAAAACTTGGAGGCAAATCCATTGTATATAGACATCAGATATAATCAAGTTTAGAAGATAAAATTTGAAAACTAAAGAAGTGCATATTACAAATATAGCCTACATTATATAATTTCAATTCACCTTGCAATGAAGGAAAGTTGAAATGGCTCTTAACTTAAGAGGTCCAATTCTTCCTCAATTATTACTTGATGAATAGAAATTAGAAACCATGAGCTCTCAATAGTTAAGATGGAAAATCATCATGAAGGGAGCTCTTACTTTAAGGGACCTTTTGGTATTTCCCATCATAATTCATCACCATAATGCTATCAATTGAAGATTGAAAATTCATAAGAAAAACTGCTTGCATGTAATCAAGGAAAACCTAGTTTCAATCCACCAATTTAACGGAAGGAGTGTTCAACTTGAACACCTTGTTATTACATCTTACTAAAGTGGTGAAGAAACTAAGATTCAATAAAATAAATCATCACACATCAACCATAAACCAATCTGGATCAAAGCACATAAACAATTTCTAAAATAACCAACTTATGGAAAATTAAACTAGTCTAACAAAGAAGTGTACTTAGCTTG